>JBBPDC010000135.1:27560269-27573164 GCA_037974485.1 Hemigrammopetersius urotaenia
TTGCCTTTTTATATGTCAGCATTATAAGCCTTATTTATTATAGGGGCTCTTATAATAATAGTGTTTTTATAAGGGGGGGGGGTTACACCCCATCACTGCTCAGGACTTGAATTACGTGCTCAGGAGAGCGAGTTTCAGAATGGACGCATGACCCAAACCCAAAACTCAAACAGTGAGAGCTTGTGTTTTTGCAGGGCAGGAGGGAATCACATGAGAATGAGACTGTTTACAAGCAGGCCAGCATGAGAAAGTGATTGTTGACGCACCCACGAACATGAAATTGTTCATTTACCTTCACAAAGGGGCAATGTGACATTATTCAGTATGGCAGACATTTACAGCTCTGAACAAATCTTCGGCACCTGCGAAAATATGACAGTGAGTGTATTTTCACATTAATGTTACTAAACATGACTCTTGCATAGTACTGTAGATCAGCAAACTGGTGTTGCAGGTGCGAACCCAAATCTTAGGTATGATTATAGGCCAACACTGGTGTTTCAGTGTCCTCATTTTGCCCTGTTACCCATTCAGGAAACACAGCCGGGTTATCTTCATTTCCTAGGCCTCTGTGTTTCAAATGTGTCAAATGTAAGTCCACACTTCTTCTAGCTCCTCTTCTAACTTCATTAATTTCGTGCTGTAGTTCCATGAAAATAGTAAGATTTAAAGGGCACAGCCTGACTTTATGATGACATAATTTGACAAGATGAGGTGGGAATCTGTGGATGAAGAAAAAACATTTGTGTACATTTGTGGCATGTCCTCTGCCACTGCATTATTTATAGAGCTCTGCCTTTCTGCTTGACTTGGGTCAGCCACCTGGACTGCCTCCTCTTGAGACACCTCTCCCAATTGGTTTCCTTTTGCACAGTGTCATGGGCGGGGCTTAGATAGTTTTGTTGCACTCATTGACCCTTCAGCCAGCACAACAGGATAGAGTGACTGAAGCCTATCTCTGTTTTCTTCTCTTTCTAGTCAGCCCATTCATAGCAAATTTGGCCTTCCAAATACATTTGACCTGGGGCGCACAAACTTTTGCGCATGTGGAAATATGCCAAAAAATTTTTTTTTGTAACTCTTCAAGGGCTTAGTTCATAAGGTTCATGAGGTTGCATGGCATCTGACATATCCTATACTAACCCCAAAACCCAAACATTTTATTTCAACAAGTTAACATAAGACTTGCAGAAGTGAAAGGGCACCAAAAGAGATCATAGCTGACACATTGGATTAAGTATTTATGTATGTTTTTACCAGTTCTTATGAAAGGCCTGTGTAGGCTTAAGTAGGTCTCATGATAGGCTTTTATATGAAAGTTTCCTTTTGCACAGTGCACCGGTCTTGATAGGTTTATTGTTTTGAAGACCTATGTAGTTATCATGAGGTGCTACGTAGGTGCTATGAAGGGACTGTGTAGGTGTCATGAAAGGCCTATCTAGGTGTTGAGTAAGGCCAAGGTAGGTTTCCCAAAAGGTCTTTGGAGGTGTCACTAAAGGTCTATGTACGTGTTATGAAGGCCTACCTATTTGTCATGAAGAATCATGTAGTTTTTATGAACAGTCTTTGTAGGTGTTATAAAAGGTCTATGTAGGTGTCATGAAGTCCTATGTAGGTGTTATGTAAGATCTGTGTAGGTGTTATGGATGTTCTATTTAGGTGTTCTGAAAGGTCTATGTAGGTGTTATGGGTGGTCTATGTACGTGTTATGAAAGTTCTATGTTGGTGTTGTGGATGGTCTTCGTAGGCCTTATGGATGGTCTATGTAGGTGTTATGGATGGTCTATGTAGGTGTCACGAGAGTCATGCAGTCTAATTAATGCTGCCCTCCAGTAAAGTGTTACAGATCCCTTTCCCTGATTGGCTATAAATACAAGTATTATGAGAGGTGTAGAAATGGTCTCATTGATCCATTACATTCAGATTCTGTGTGTTTTCATGCATATAAAGAAATAGTGGGATGCTTCTATGCTGTGTCACATGTCCACATATATGTAAGTACAGACTTCGAAATGGGAAGAGGTTTTAAATGTCAAATAAAAATTTGACATGCTAAAGATCACACGCTGGTACCGAGGGCACCCCTCTGTGTAACCTCTGGGGAAAAAGAATGCACCGTTAAATATCAAAGTATGATCCGCTTTCATCTTCAGATTTTATAACGAGGCTCACAAGTTTGGTCACAAGTTCTCTTTACCCACAAGACAGGTCCGACCCAATGGCAGCAGAGTGGTTGCAATTGATGTACAGAGCTAAACACTGCAGAAAAGCACATTAAATGACACATTTTGCAAATTTTGTAAGTCAGAATATGATCCCTACAGACATCATTTCAAGTTTAATACATAAAAAAAAAATAAAACATCAAATGGCAATGTGCCATAATGTTTATATAGGCCTCATTTCATGATTTATTTATTCCTGCTTTATATATAAGGTAAATTCAATACACAGTAAACCTGCAGAACTGTGTCCGCATTTTCACATCATGCAAACATAATTTGACCAAGGGGACCAACATTCAGAATATGATGTGCACCGTGAAGTTGTGCAAATAGACGAAACATAATAAACAAAACATGTAAAATGTAAAACATTTAAAAATATTTAATTACATTTCAGGCAAGCACAGGGATATGCTGTATTAAAACTAGGGCTGTGTAGCAATTACCACAGATGAGCAGTAGGGCTGTGTCCCAAACAACCCCCTGCTTCCTGCACCCAAACAGTGTAAAACATGTCTAACAAAGAGCTGCTGAAAATTTAGCCATGTGTGCAGAATGTCAGGATGGACACACAGGGCACTATAGGGCTGTTTTATAGCTTACACAGCGCCCCCTAGAGGAGGTTTCTTATTCAAGGTGGATCGAGAAAAGTGTATTTATAATTAATAGCTCTCTGACACTGTGTCCTCACTGTCATTTCCCTTTTTGGTTCCTTCCAGGCCTTTGCAGTATAAGAAAGACCATAAATTTGCACTTCAGCCTGGCGATTCCTTCAATAACAAGGGCTTGACCAGCGAAAGAGGCCAACACACAGTGCTGATCACACTCAAACTGCCACTGAAGACCAACAAAATTAGTAGCTGTAAATAGATAGATCACGTTTTCATTTGTAAGGAAAACACAAAGGCAGCTCTCACTCAGGACGCCACCTGATCCTGCACTTCAACCTCAGCTTTGGTGACCATGTTCCAGCGGCTCAGCAGCATTTTGTTCGGAGAGGTTCAGGACGTTTCCGTCGACCTGAAGGGACCTAAACCTTGCGTGGCCGAGGCAGACGAGGAGGGATGGCTTCTGGTCAACTTACCCGGTGAGTGTTCAGAGGAATCTGGGTTGTGTAGTCTTTTGTGGACACATTGCAGTTCACAACTACGCATGTTGGTTAACATTTTGAACACTAGTAAGTGCTAAAGGCCATCAAAAACCATACAATTTTGCACTAAACCCCAGTTAAGACATGTTTGAAGTCTACCCAGAGGAAGATTTCACTGCTCACAACCATCTTTTCTAAACCTCATTTAGAAGAAATAATGAGCAAAAAAAAAACGTTTGCTGTTCTCAACAGCGTCTCACTTTTCTTCTCTTTAACAACCTTAATGGATCTAAAACTGTCTGACTTCAAGTAGTCAAGACTTGAATTTGGTCACTAAGCAAATTACAGATGTACATTTTTGGAAGATTTATCGGAAGATATGAAATGTCAGAGCAGTGAGGGAAAAAAAAGACCTTAAATTAGGATCTGGCTAAAATTAGGAAGGAAGGTTCTGAAGGAAGTTTAAGAGAAAATGATAAGAATCTCATATTGCTGTTAAACTAAGCTCAGTTATGTCTAGGAAAACAGGCTGGACAAAGTCTTATTCTGAATTTTCCTTTCCTCTGGGTAATGTTTCCTAATCGGTCTAGAGCTACCAGGCTGATATAGCTAAAGCGAGAGAGGGCCAATTAGCATAGCACTAACCGCCTGCCTCACTGATCACACATTTGTTAAGTAGCACTGAATTTAAGTGCAAATTAAATTTACTTTTGTAAATTTTGTATATTACACTATAAAGTGTGTATGTGAGACATCTGAGATCAAAATTATGAAGTGATCTACCCAACATATATGACACGATACCTGTATTTCATAGGTACATGATACTAATTATAGTATTCCTATGTTTTATGTCTTGTGTTGTTTTTACTTTCTCCCATTCCCTCATATTTGACTTAAATCCTCCCCCACTGGTGCATGTGTGTGTGTTCACATTATACCGGTATCCCCCACCTGCATGGCTTCCCACCCACCGCTTCCTATTAATTTGTATATATTTTGTCCCTATATTTTATTACTCCAATACATATTCTATACAACCCCCCTCGCTGTATGCCCAGGTAATGGTGACTGCACCATGTTGGGCGAGGATGGGGCGGAGGCACCACCAACGGCACAGTCGCTGCCCAACAGTGAGTGTCAGAGGGCGGAGTCTAAACATGGTGCAACCACACCCCTTCGGACATGTGACCCTGCACTTTCTCCCCGCAAAAGCCGCAGGACTAGAGTGGCCAAGGCTAATGCGTCATGCCCCGCCTCCCTGAGCAACCTCAGCTCCCCACTTTGCCCCGTCCCCCTTCTCCCTGTTGGGTCTGTAGGAGTGAATGCTTTGTCCAGCCCCGCCCACTGCCCGCTGGGCTCCGCCCCTGTGTCGCCAAGTTCCCGTAGCGACTGTAGCAGTGGAGGCAGCGGGCTGGAGCGGGGCAGCATGGACGAGAGCTGGTTTGTCACCCCTCCCCCCTGTTTCACTGCAGAGGGAGCTACCGCGGAGACCAGCCCGATGGAGGACCTGCTCATCGAGCACCCCAGTATGTCCGTCTATGTCTCCCCTAGCAACCTGTCTATGGTGGAGCAGAGTGCAGCCAGCCTGGCCAGCAGCGTGAGGTAAGCCTCATGGTCATGTCAGTTCTGAATGAAATCATTGAGGTATTTACATTAGGATTACAACAAATTAGTGACTTATGATTTGGGTATTTTATGTAAAATCACTTTATAATGCTGTATAATGGTCATATGTCCCAATCAGTCTTTCTGACAGATTGTAATACCCAACAGGAAACACTAGGGGCATATACTGTATGTGACAAGAATTTGTATACTTTTGATAAGACAAAGGCCTTTTCTCCACTGGACCTATTCATACGGTAAACTGGAACAGGGCCAGTCACAAAGCACCATTGCTGATTAAAATGTTGATCTGTCGAAAGAGTTATACCTTCTAAAGAGTTAAAAAGTTAAGATATAACGTTGTTGTTCGAGTCCCCACAGAAGTGTTTTTGCTCTTATTTTCACTGGACAGAGATTATTTTAAGGTTTTGATTCTATACATGATAGTAGAAATATGTTAATTGGCTTATAAAAATGCACTTTACCAGTAATTAACTTAATATTATTTATTCAGAGAGTAACCATTAGTGAAACACATGTTTTAAAAACTATATCACAATTATTGGCACCCCAAGAATGTGAATTAAAGAAATGTAAATGAAGTATGATATTATGCATATTTAACTAATTTGCCTAAGTGTTTAAGAATAATCAAGGATTTCCTGTTTCATTGGGGTATAAAAACGCAGTGACAGCAAAAGCACCTGGAGCCTTCAAGGTTCCCATTATTTAATTACAACTGTAAACCTGTGGGTAGGGCTCAATAAGATCGAACCTGTTAAAAGGGCTAAGATCTGGTTAGGGTTAGGTATCGTTTGAATTTAATTAATTCCTATTCTGTTTTTTCTAATCGATTCTGGTTGTTATCGATTCCATAAAGGTGTAAGCTGGAAGAAAAATGTTTATAAGTGCTGTCCTGTTTACAATTACATGGGTGCCAAAATTATGATATATTACAATATATGATTTATTGTTACTCACATGGAATTTTCTTGGTAAAGGGTACATTTGATACCCATCACCTTTTCATTATACTTATAGTTAAAAGGGCAGCAATAGTTCTAGGGGTTCAAGGGGCTCTCCATGTCTGCAGATGGATGACAAATCTCCTCCCCTCTCTCTTTTAGCAGGATGTCTGAGTCAGTGCCGCCCCCTGTGGTCAGGAGCAGTTTGCCGCCTAGGGTGGCCCGAGGAGCGGCCTGTCAGGCAGTCCCCCTGGCCAAGGTGACGCAGGTGTCCCGTGTACAACGGGCCAAAGCTCGCGTGGAGCGCCGACACATGAGCCGCAACCGTATGCAGCGCCAGAACCGCGTCCGCGAGCAAATCCCGCGCCATGCCGCTAACAGCCGCAAACCCTTCCTGCACCAGCCGTGCCAGCGCAGCATCTGCCACTGACCTGCCCTGTGGGCACAACTTCGCACTGAGGGCATTATTACACATACCATCTAGGGGAGGGGTGTCCAGTTCCAGTGTCCAGTTTTGATTTCCCTGCTTTTAAGCCCTGTTGGAGCTGGGATAGTTTTGCCTGGGGAGGTACTTTGAGTTACTAGCAATGAGACAAAATTTTAACCCACATGACAGTAATAATAGTGAATGGCCTCTTGTAATTGGCTAAGCCTTGTTCTAATCCACCTGATATTAATAGCAAAACTTGTAATAGTTTTGTTATTCAGTGTTGCCCATGCTATAATGCTGATTTCAATGTGGAAATTTGAAGAAGATTATACACAACTTCCTATGAAGATGATTATACACAAATCCCACACCCTCCTCATGTAAAACAAGTCAAACTCCAGTGGGGCTTAACACATCCACTAAACCTGATAACCTGAGTCAGGAGTGTTTGAGCAGGAAGGTCATCAAACAGTGCTCAAATAAGGCCTTGTTAGACACCCCTGACCTAGATATCTGCAATCACCAACCATGTCTCTTTTCTTCATCACAGCCCTCCGTTTTTCAAACATTTTCATGTTTTTTTGTGTTGTCACAGGTAGATTTAGCATAGCCCACAATGTTAACCTACACCGTTTAGTCCAGTTTTCCCTGCAGCTATAATGTAACTGCTAAAATTAATCCATCAAGATTGTTTCCCTCGCTGAGTCTCTCTCCTATCGTGCCGTACTCATGTAATTAGAAATAACGTTTTGTTCTGTCTGATTAGGCTCCCTGTTAAACAGTAGCGTTTGTTCCTCATATCTTCAAATTACACACACTCAAGGTCGCTAACGTGGCTTGATCTTAAAGAATAGTAAATATAAAAAAATGGGCGTCCACATGTAGCAAAAGGCCATCCAATGGGCTATCCAACAAGCTGTCCAACAGGCCGTGCAACAGACCTTCCAAAGCACCGTCCAGTGGGCCGTCCAATAGGCTCTCCAATGGGTCCTCCAGCGGGGAGTCCGGTGGGCATCCAATGGGGCTTCCAGTGGGCTGTCCAAAAAGCAGCCAGTGGACTGCCCAATGGGCCGTCCAGGTTAAAACAGGGTCAGTACAAGATTGGACATTGAAATGTCAAATACAAAATGGGTCTGAGGCCATATTCTCATGTCCTTTATTTACTTTCATATTTTGTGTTGGACAATGGCACAGAGTCCATTTTTCTCTTTTCTTTTTTTTGTTACATTTCGGTATTAAAAAAAAGGATAGAGCATACCGTGGAAAAGTGTTGCCGTGCATGCGGAGCTTCCAGCATGGAGAAAGAGGTGCACTGAAGAAAAAGTAATGCATTCATATCGTCTGATTGTTTACATCAGTTCTACACAAATGAAATATATTACATACGCAGTCTTTCCTTTCACTTACATTGCAATGAATGTGTGTTCATATAACCTGTTTTTATTAGTAGAGCAAAAATGCATTAAATTTTTTCAGTGCATGCCTTTACAGCACAGAGAGTGGAAAAGTAAGTAGAGGAAGGTGAGAGCAAGAATAAAACAGACTAAAGAGGCCTCAGGCATATTGGAGAGAATAGGGGTTGATGGGGAATCAGAGAGGATTTCATTTAGTAAGTATTGTAGCCCATTAAGCGGCCTAAGTAGGCCCACTTACACATGCTTAAGGTGCCAGATAAAGGGGAAAATCTGACCCAAGGCTGAAAATTTATAAGTGGTTGGATCTTTTAGCGCTTAATGTGTTTGATTAGCTCGATTGAGGTTGGAGTTTTCTCTTAAAACAGCAATTGAAGGTTCCTGCTGAGCAGAATATCAGTATTTAATGGAATACTCCAGCATTTTCATCCTGTATCTGCATTGTACACTCAGTTATTATGGATAATAGTTTTGATACATCTTCCCAAAGTGTTTGCCCATTGGTTTTCCCAAAAAATGGACAAACACATGAAATTATTGTCCATAAATGTAGACCATACACTATAGCTGGAGTATCCCCTTAAGTTTATGGCATAATATATCAATCATAATATATGAATGTAGAGGTAAATATGCCACAATCATTACATATTACAGAGGCAGGCACAGGCCGCTGTGGGTTACAGGGTGTGTTGGAATGAAGAAGGTGCAGAGCGGTATAGAAGGTGACTCTTTATTATGTTTTGTATACTGGCAGCCAAAGAGAATTGCACTGTTTTTCATTTACACACTGATGTTCATTGGCCTTTTTTTTTTTTTTATAAAAACCTATCTGAAGAACACCGGGACTGCTGCGTTTCCATGGTTATACTACACCTGCTCCCATGGTAACACCTAAACAGCCACCCACTGCTCTTTTAAGGAACCAGTGAAGAAGCAAGTCCAGAAAGTTTGCGCAAATTACTTTCAAGTAATTCAAGGCCAGTTTTCCCAACCCAGATTGATCCAACACCTATAGATGAAAACAATATTGATGAACACTGCCGTTTAGTCCTAGGCTTGATCCACATACAGGAGACTGGCCTTCTCTTTCCAATTTTTATGTTTTTAATTCTGTGGTAATTTAAAAAAACAATTTTTTTGGCTACCAGTATGCTTTGGCTCATGTATTTTTCTTTTAGATTCAATAAAAGGCCTCAGACCTTAGAAATATCCACCCCAGTCTTGTGTTAGACCCTCTTTCGTCCTACCATTGGAAGGTCCAGCTTGATTAGCACCAAAAGCTACATAGAAAAATCACTGTGATTACAGGCAAACAAAAGGAAAGGGTAATATACAGATAAGGAAAGTCACCCAGTTTCCAGGTTTCAGTTTCCGTTTCACACTTAAAACACCATAATGGGAGGGTGCTGATGCTAGCCTACAGTGTTAATGAAAGGGTTCTCGCTAGCTGTATAGGGGAAAATACTTCTGCACACACACTCTCGCACATACACTGTTCTGTCACATCACTCAGTGTTATGTTCCTGCCATTTCCAGACGTTACCCTCCTACGTTCAGCGCTCTAGCTCGTGTGTAGTATCAATGCTAATAGATTTACTATGGTGCTGATAGTATATGAACATATACTACTATTCGTACATCATTGAGACTTGGATGTAAGTTTTTGCACTGTCTTACGTTTAATGGTGAGTTGAGGTTTTTAGCTGTGTGCAATTTTCTTTTTTTGTTTTTTCAACAAAACAGCAAGAGGCGGCGAATGCGAGGGTGATGTGGCTAATGTGCATGAGCCAGGAAAGGAATGACTTGTTTTAAATGATTTACATATGTGTGTGTGTGTGATATATAGATATATATACACACACGCAGCTCCTTACAGTGTTTGAATGACGTGCGTGTGTGTGTCAACTGAATTACTTTAGTGCTAAACGATGTCATCACTTTTCACCTTTCAATTTTGGCACCCATACTGAGTGCTAGTGTGAAGTGAACCCTTTTTCACAATGTTTTGGCCCATCACACATATGTTTAACCTTTTCTTTTTGCAAAAGACAGTAAGTACCTTTTTATTTCTGGTGACTTTTGACTGGCAACACCTTCACAGATGTCAATGTAATATAAAAAAATATTTTAACAAAAAACCTAATATATATATACTTAAATATGTATCTTTTTCTTTTTATCTTCTTCTTTTAAAATGACTGGCTATAACCTCACCTTTGCTCTAAACGGATGAATGTCAGGCATGGATCTCTTGGGATGTGTCCCATTATCATCAAAGGGAGCATTCCGTTTTTCCCCGTTTCTCTCTCACATGGTGCTTCTTGCCTGTTGGCTTAGCCTCAGGTGTGTGTGGAGGGAAAACGGTGTATCCTGTCCCATGATGTTACTGTTAATTTGACTTAAAGGAATAGCTCAATCAAACATGCTAATATGGCTAACAGTGAATGGAAGCTAACATTGAAAAGCTAATAGCATGAAATCACGCTGGCTGATCAACCCACCCACAAAAACATCCTTTCGTAGCAACAGTTGTTTAGAACTTTAGCAAAAATGCCTTTCAGCATAGTGAGAAATGTGTCTAAAATAGCCACATTTAAAATGTGTGATTAACTTTAGTGTGTTTTACTTTTAGTGACCTATGTTAGATGTTAGGATAGCTTGCAGTTGACCTGTACTAGCATTAGCATAGTCATACTACTGAGGCCTAGGGTGTCTTTTAAATAGAGAGGTGGCCGTAGAAAAGCATTGTTTTTAGGATAAATCACATTAAAATTAAAATACATGCTGTCATATACAGGCCAAACCAACAAGTGGTGCTATAACAGTGACTGCGATAAGTTATTATGGATGACAGTATTCTAACAAAACTGGTGGTGCAGCCTATGACTGAGTCCCAATAGAATAAATGTCCTTTCCTGTCTGTCTCCACTCATAATGATTGATCTGGTTCTTTAGTAGATCCACTTGCTGGTTCGACCTACTGATATATCAGTAAATCAGGAGGTTGTGGTCTACACATCTAGAAAAGTCAATGAAACTATTTTGGAGCAGCCCAAGTTGTAGGGGTGTTGGATGTAGCAATTAACTTATTCTGATGTCTCTTATGGTGCCCCCTACTGAGAGCTAGTGCGAATGAGATATCATAAATAAATAATTTTATCTGGAAATGATTGAAGTTTGACTTGTTTCTCCTAAACCCCCTTTAGGAGAACTAAGGAGCAAAAGAAAAACATCAACTTGAGACATCTCATCAGTTTTCTTGTTTTTAACAGCCTTATGGATCTACTTTGGTAGTCGAGACTTGAATTTGATCGCTAAGGCTAAAAAAATCAGATGTACAGGCTCATTTATAAGTTTTCTTTTCAATCTGAAGATCTGAATTTCTGAGACAAATAAAGATCGGAGCAGTGAGATCTCAAATTGGGATCAGGCTGAGATTGGAGGAAGGCCTTTCTTAGGAGCAGAGTTTAGAAAATGCTCTGAATCTCATATTGATGTTAAACTGAGCTCAGTTAGGTCTAGGAGATACAGGCAGGACAAAGTTTCCTTTCCTCTGGGTAAACTTGTAAAAGGTGCTATTAGCAGGTTAAAAGCAGCCATGTTTAGGCTATGTACACAGTTTCCACATGTAAAAAGATGAGACTGAGATTACAGACTGAAACTCTGCCTTCCCGTCTCCATGGCAACGCTAACATTTTTGGAGTTTTCCAATTTTGAGTGACCCACAATGCTCAAAAAGGGTGAAACACGTGGAAAAACCTGCATTAAAAATGCCTAAGTTTACATGGACAAGGCCTTTGTTTTAATTAGCAACAATAGCCTAGCTTGATAATGTAGCATTTCTGTTTTGCAAAAGTTCTAGCAGTTCCAGCTACGAAAGAGTGCATTTGTGATTGAAGAAATGCTGTTTGTTTGTTTTGTTCATGGTTAGCATTCACATTTTTAGCCTTAGCATTTTTTGACTGAATGATTTCTTTTATACAGCCTCTTAGAGATCCATCGCTGTTCTCTTTTGCTATTTTCGCTCTTTTTTTTTTCCTTTCTTGCCATTATGTCCCCCACTAATGTTGTTGTTTTGGGATTTTATCTTTTTTTTTCTCTGTGTGTAAATGACTAATGAACTGTGTGGGTCTGGAGAGGAGCGTGTGGGGTTAACTGAGTGTGTAGCTGGTGTGATGTGTGAACGTAGAGGAGGGAGGGTAATTTAAGACATATAATGACACGTACTGATAAAAGAAAACTATAAATATAAATATATATAAATATATGTGCTTGTATTTTTATCTCCTATTACTAGACCAGTGGTTCACTTTACGATACTGACGAAAATAAAAGGGGGTGGACCATCAAACAAGGGGCAGACCAGCCGTCCCGTTCCTCTGTTTGTTTTTGTTTTTGGGTTTTTTTTGTTTTTGTTTTTTTTTTTTTGCCCTGAAACTTATGGCAGCTTTTGAAAACATAGGGGTTTACCTTTATAGGGGGAATCCTCTCTGAGAGTACACCCCCTTCCACAAAAAAAACAAAAAAGAGAAAAAAGGAACCAAAAAAGTTACAACTAGAATATATTCAACAATTTGAATGGTGTATTTATGGTGATTGTGCCTTTCACTATTCTGCATGGTTTTTGTGATTTGCTGATGTTTTCGATCCCCTCTGTGTGGGCAGTGTTCAGAAGCAGTAGTAGAGACCTATGCAAAAATACCAGGATGGGGTTCCAGCATCCATTCAGAAATGCAGGTACCAGACAAAAAATACAATAAAAGAAGAAAAAAAAAACTCTCAGGATGAAAAATGAGTCTTGTCTCTCTTTTTGATCGCTTCAAGCTGATTATTTGTTGTCTGAGCGAGCAAGTGTGTGTGTGTGTGTGTGTTTGTGTATGTGTGTGTGTGTGTGTCAGAATGAGAATGTCTCTTCATCTAATGATTTGTTCTTTTGAGAAAGTGATTAAGTGCATCATGTGTTATCTCAGTCTGATCTGATGCGATTCTGCTATTGAGGTTCAGAGTGGATTTATTTCTGAAAGTTCACTGTTCCTTTAAAAATGGAAAATTTGATTAATTTATATATTTATTTATAAAATGAATATAAACTAAATATTTAATCTGACCACAAAAGTTTATAAATAAATATTTGTTATTGTTATTATTATTATTATTATTAT
>JBBPDC010000135.1:27573264-27584001 GCA_037974485.1 Hemigrammopetersius urotaenia
TGTGTGTGTGTGTGTGTGTGTGTGTGTGTGTGTGTGTGTGTGTGTGTGTGTGTGTGTGTGTGTGTGTGTGTTTTTTCAGTGGTTTGTTTTTGAACACTTGTGGTTGAACAAATGTTTTGTTGTTGTAAAGATTTACTCTGAAATACTAAAAAAAAAAAAAAAAATGTTTCATAGGTGAAGGACCCATTAATGTTGCAGTTGGACCAAACAGAGGTCAAGAAGTCAGGGTGAATGGGCCAATTGGGGCTCCTGGCCAGATGAGAATGGATGTTGGCTTCCCAATGCAGCAAGGCCCTGGTAATCAGTTTTAAATAGCAGTTCTTTTGCCTTTAAGTTCTTCCTTCTTTGTTCATTTACATATTCCTTCAATAAAATAAATGCATCGTTCTGGCTTTACTCTATCACTTCCGCGCTTAATCAATGGAAAGAGGCATAGATTTTGTGTCACAGATTGGGACTTAAATTTAAAAGTTTTCCATTGACAAAGAAAGTTGCCTGAGCTCATTACAGAATAATGTACAATGTTTTGCTAAAATATTTGTACAAATTTTTTGGGTTTTGAATCTTCCTGTAGGTGGAATGCGGATGAACAACCCCTCAATGGTACCATCTGGACCTGGCATGCCTGCACAGGGTATGTTGCCAGGCAGTAGTGTACAGATGCATCCAAGAGTTCCAAGGCCACCCACACAGACAGGTATGAAATTAAATTGCAGTTTCATGTCTAATCATAAGTATGTTGGACGAATGTTTTCAGTTGTTTTTTTTTGTTTTTTTTAGACTCTATGGATCCCATGCTGTCAGGCTTAGCTTTGCAACAGCAACAACAGCTTCAACATTCACAGGCACCACATGGCCCACCCAACTCAATGGGCCCACAAGGTCATCATATGCAGGGCATGCAAGCTAACCGGCAGCTCAATCCAGCAGCCTTGCAGCAACTTCAGCAACAACAACAACAACAGCAGCACCACCAACAACAGGTTCAACTAGCACAATTAGGTGGTGCTAGAGGCCCCTTCAACCCTTCTAACCAAATGCCTGTTCCTGCTGGCTGGAACCAGTTGTCCTCTAGCGTTCTTCAACCACCGCCTTCTCAGGGCTCAATGGCTCCAGCTTGGAGAAAAGGCCCTCCTCCACAAGCTCAAATGGGACAACGTCCTCCCTCCTTGGCATCCGTGCAAACACCAAACCATCCACCACCTCCATATCCTTTTGGCAGCCAGCAGGCTGGGCAGGTTTTCAATGCCATGACACAGCAACAATTACAGCAACAGCCAGCAGGCCCCAACCAATTTGCTGCTCCTCAACCAAAAGGTCCACAGGGAGTGCCAGGAGTTGTTGGACCAAGGGCCCCTCCTCCTCTGCCCCCTGTGTCTGCTGCACAGGGCAGCCTAGCAGCCAAGTCCCCTGGATCGTCATCTTCACCATTCCAACAAGGCTCACCTGGAACACCCCCTATGATGGGACAGGGCCAAGGTCAGCTAGGTCCACGTCCCAATACTCAACCAGGATTCCCTCAGGGAGTTGGATCCCCAGGCAGGGCTGTGCTGGCCCAGCAGGGTAACGTCCAACCAGGATTTATAGGCATGCCACAGCATGGACAGGTTCCCCAAGGTGGGATTGTAGGTATGCTGTCTGGAGTTGTTTTTTAATATTGTGTACTATTGCCTCTTGTTTAAGACCTATAAGTCTTGTGGTTTGTATTTAAAATAAAGCTTTGGTTTTTATTTTGAGGTATGCCAAAACGAATGCCAGTGGGGTTCCCGAATGTTCCTGTAAATCAGAACTTTGCTCAAGGACAGGTTACAGCTGGTGGGGCTGTAACCCCCTCAGGCAGTGGGCCCCAACTTCCAAACAGTCAGAGCATGGTACACCCAGGTACAGTGGGATGTTTGATATACTGAAGAATTGTTCTTTTTCTTTTTTTTTTTTTTTGGAATGTTTGCTGAAAGATCAAGTAGACCTTTTACAATTTTTAATTGAATCTCATTCTTCTTTGTTGTAGGTGCTCAACCTTCAGTGTCTGCACCAAACCACCTGCAGCCCAATTCTCTTCAAACTGGTGTAATTAGCCATCATGGTGGAATGGCTTCCCAGCCACCAGCCACCTCAGGTGGCACTATGGGACAGTCTCAGACAAGTCTACAGACCCAGATGATGGGCATTCAGTCCCAGCTTCAAAGTCAGTCAGTGGCCTTGTCTCAAGGTCAAATTTTGCAAGGCCAGACAGGGGGTCAGACCGTCCTGTCTCGTCCCATGAATCAAGGACAGCGAGGAATGACTCCTCCTAAACAAATGATGCCTCCACAGGGTCAAGGGATGATGCAGGGCCAAGGCCAGCTTAGTGGGGGACAGGGGCATCAAGCGTTACTCTTGCAACAACAACAGCAGCAACAGCATCAACAACAGCAGCAGCAGCAGCAGGCATCACAGCAGCAACAGCAAAATGTTATGATGGAACAAATGGTAGCCAATCAGATGCAAGGTAACAAGCAGGCCTTTGGGCCCAAAGGTCAGCCAGGGGTCATGCAGGGACCAATGATGCGAGGTCCTTCTCCTAATTTGCCAGGCAACATGGTACAGTTTCAGTCTCAACAGCAAATGACTCCACAGCAACAGCAACAAATGGCTCAGTTACAGCAGCAGCAATTACAGCAACAGCAGTTGCAGCAGCAGCAACAACTACAACTGCAACACCAACAACCACAACAGCAGCAATTACAACAGCAGCAGCTACAACAGCAGCATCAGCAAATGGCACAGCAGCCCCAACAGATCCCATTAAATGGTAATCCAAATCAAACATTAGGCATGCATGGCCCTCAGATGCGACTTCAAGGGCATCATTTGGTGCAGCAGCAGCTTCAGCAGCAGCAGCAGCTTCAGCAGAAACAGCAGCAACAGCATCCACAGCAGCAGCATGTAATGCAACAGCTACAACAACAGCAACAGCAGCAGCAGACTGCCCAGCAACACCCACATCAAATGACAGATGGCAGTGGGAATACAGGTGACATCAGTCAACAGCAGATGCTTCCAGACATGCAAATTCAGCAGCAGCAGGGCATGATGGGTGGACCTCAACACATGCAGGGGGGCAATGGCCATTTCCCTGGTCATGGTATGCCCTTTAATCCACAATTTGGTGGCCAGATGCCAATGGGTGGTCCCTGTGGGCAAGCAGGTGGTTTTCCAGTGAGTAAGGATGTTACACTGACCAGCCCATTATTAGTTAACCTTCTCCAGAGTGACATTTCTGCCAGCCAATTTGGGCCAGGTGGCAAACAGGGAGCAGGTGGAACTGGTGTTAACCAAGCGAAACCAAAAAAGAAAAAACCTCCTCGTAAGAAGAAACCCAAACAAGCAGAAGGACAGCAGTCTGCTGAAGGCCTTGGGTAAGGGTACTATACTTTTATATACTTCAATAGGTGGTTAATTTAAAAGTCATCATCCTCAAATCAATTGTTCTCTTTTATTTCCCCCTTTCTTATAGTGGCCTAGATGCCGTTTCACAGGGAATGGAAGATGTAGAGCTGCCAGGACTAGGGAGTGATCAAGGAGCTGGCATGGATTCTTCTAACTCAAAGCTAACTGAATTCACTAATCGGCCAGGTAAGATTAGTATCAAGGACATGATGATTTTCTATTTTATAATGTGAGATTCCTGAAATGTATGACTTGTCACCATGAAACATGGCTGTTTTGCAAGGATCTTTAAGCTCATTATCAATTAAATTAGTTTGTTGAAGTAATACAACAAGTCTAACGAAAATAACAGGAAGCTTGTTTATTTTGTTTGTGTTGAACTTGAACCAGTTAAGCACAGCATATGGAACTTTACCTTTTACTCATTTATTTACCTCCTTGTAGTTCCTGCCATAGTTTTGTTAAATGTATGGTATGTGCGTATTTATTAAACATTAGCAAAGGGTGCAAGTGCCATATATATATATATATATATATATATATTTTTTTTTTTTTATATATTTTTTTTGCCCATTTCAGGTTTTCCTGGCCAAACAGGAGATCAAAGGGTACTACAGCAAATGCCAGCTCAGTTTTTGGCTCAGCATCAACAGCAGATGCAAATGCAGCAGCAGCAACAGTTACAACAGCAACAAATGCATCAACAGCAGCAGCAGCAGCAGCAAAAACAACAAATGCAACAGCAGCAGCAAATACAACAGCAGCAGATGCATATGCAGGGAATGCAGATTCCTCCAGGTCAAGCCGGAACACCACAAAGTTCACAACAAGGACAACATCAAATTCATCCACATCAGTTGCAGCTCCAACAACAGCCACCTCAGCATCTGCAGCAGCAGCAACAGCAGCAGCAGCAGCAGCAACCGCAGCAACAACCACCGCCATCACAACAGCAACAGCAGCAACACATGATGATGATGCTCAAAATGCAACAGGAACAAGCAAAGAATCGACTTCCACTTCAACAAGGTGGCCACCCCCAAAGAAGTCTCGTCAATCCCAATGATCCTGCTCAGAGAATGCCTGTATCACAGCAAGGCAACATGCCAGTAATGATTAATCTCCAGGGACATGGAGGTGTTCCACCTTCTCCAGATAAACCCAGAGGGATGCAGCCTATGGTTAACTCCCAGTTGGCTGGCTCAACAAGGCGGATGCCCCATCCAGATGTTGGACAAGGTACCTCAGGAATGCTAACAGAGGAAGTACCTGGTGCTCCTAACTTGCAAGAAAGGGCATCAATTGAAATGGTACCTCAAACAGGGAATGGCACTCAACAAAGTGTTGCCAGCCAAGGTCCCAATACACATTTGTTGAAGGCTGTGCCTTCATCAATGCCTCAGCAACCAGGAGCAAGTCCTCAGCAACAACCTCAACAAGTACCACCAATAGCCAGTTCACATAATCTTCACTTCCCCAGTGCTCCTTCAACTTCACAGAGTTCTCGCCCGAAGACGCCTAACCGTGCCAGTCCTAGACCATATCACCATCCACTAACTCCAACTAACCGTCCACCCAGCACTGAACCTTCAGAGATTAATCTCTCTCCAGAGAGACTGAATGCATCAATTGCTGGCCTTTTCCCCCCTAAGATTAACATCCCTCTGCCACCTCGACAGCTTAATCAGAATCGAGGTTTTGATCAGCAGGGCCTAAACCCAACCACACTGAAAGCTATTGGACAGGCTCCACCAAGCCTAACCTCTCTTACTAACAACAATAATTCTAGTGGCAATAATAATATCCAGCCAAGTTTTATACCAGGTAATACAACAAATACAAGTGGAAAACAAGAAAGACAGCCTGGTGGGGGGCAGACAAAACGCGCTAGTCCCAGCAGTAGTCGGCGATCTAGCCCTGCCTCAAACAGGAAAGCTGCCACTCCAAGCCCAGGAAGGCAGAAGGGCGCTAAGAACTCTCTGACTTCACCACATCAGCAGCAAATGGCAGGTTCCCAGCCTGTAATGGCCAGTTCTTCAGTCCTCCCAAGTCCTACTGCATCTGTGCCATCAATAGGCACTCCAGATTCCCAACAGAATCAAAATCCTCTACAAACTCTCCCTAGTAATTCTGACACCGTGAGAGAAGGCCAGGTGCAGGCACCACACCCAGACCAGCGTCAGACAGTCCAGACACCAAGAGATCCATCTGCTCTTAGAATGGCAAGTCCACGGGTAATGTCTCAGGAGCCAAAAAGTCAAGAGTCTGGTAATGCACTTGAGCAACCTTCCGAGGAAATGCATCAGCCTCAGAGCATGCCACAACAGGAGCCTGGCTCGGTAATTTCACCAGCTTTTAGGGATGCCCCAACATCCCTTAACCAGTTGTTGGACAACACAAGCCTGCCATCCTTGTCAATGAAGCCACCCAAAATCACTCCCCCAACAAGTGGGGATCTTGCGCAAAAAGAGAGCCCTCGACCTTCAGTAGATCAAGAGAGTCAGCATAACCCTAGTACTCCACAGAACACTGATAGTGGGCTTTCTCTGCCTGTAAGTGAACCCGAACATAAATCTAAAGTTGGTTCACTGCCAAGCCCAAGTTTGGTCCCAAGTAGCAGTGCAAGCCTTCAGTCATCCTATGTTGTATCGAGTACCAGCTCAAGTCCTTCTTTGCTTTCTGGCACCACTACATATGCCAGCTCACAACCAAACTCTTCTGTGAGTCCAAATCCCAACGCTAAACCTATTGCAAATATGTCACAAATGGTCTTGCAGAGACCAACTTCATCAGGACCCACTACCCCAAATCAGATAACTGTCTTTGTGACCTCGAATACTATTAGTTCTGCTGCCAGCACTGCATCATCAGTGCCTCCAGCCATTGTTTCTATTGTCCCTGCAGTTCCCAGTAAGAACATAAGACCCTCAGATGTGCGTCAGTCAGCTCCCACTCAAAACCGCACTCCACAGTTTATCACAGCACCTGTATTGATCAACTCTATATTCCAAGTACCGACTGCCTCTGTACCATCAAGCACCAATGTGGTGTCTCAGCCTGTCACTATGGTTGGGCCCATACAAGTGCCTGCAAATATTCAGCTTGCTCATGCTCCTGTTTCAGCTGCATCTGTCTCTATGGCAGCACATTCCCCTGCTGTGAGCACGTCCACTGGTCAGCCAGGTCGTACCATGATTGGACAGATTCAGGTGCAAGTGCCTGTAAGTCAGGCTTCACCTGTAAGTGCAGTGCTCCCTCTTCAGCAGGCAAGCCCTGGAACCCCCAAGCAGGAGACCACATTTGATGCCCCTGCTTCAAAATCAAGTTCTGTTGGACAACCATCTCATCCACTTAGTTCACCTTCTTGCACATCCCCATCATTTCAGCAACCGTTGGCTTCTCCAGCTGCTTGCTCTAGTCCTGGAGCTATAGCTGTTGCCCGCCGAAGTCCCCTCTCACCAACAACTACCCTAGCCAAGAGCAGCCCACTCCAGCCTGTCTTAAGCAAGACTTCTGTCTCCCAAAGTGGTGACGGCCATCAGATGCAACAACAGAGTACAACCCAGGCACCGCCTCAGGTGTCCACACGTACAATTGCAACTGAAATACTTACCTGTCAGCAGCCTTCTCCTGTACCAGTCTCAGCTGCACAAGTAGCGCCTAAGCCATTATCACCACTACTGACAGTTTCTTCCTCTGCACGTGCATCAATTCCTGCACCCATTCCCTCTTCTGCCCCTACATCTATCCTTCCTGCAGTTAACCCTAGTCTAACCACAGTACCTCTGGCTAGTCCTGTTACAAATTCCCCACCAGCCACTACCACACCTGTTGCGTCACTTCCTCCACCTGCTTCTGTCCCAGGACCCCCAGTTTCTTCCGCTGGTCCTTCAACAGTGTTGTCAACACCTCTGTCAACTGTGGAGCAAGAGCCTCCTACAGTAACGGAGATAAGCTTGCCTGATCCAGGACAAACTGGGGAGCCTGCTGCTGATGCTCAAAGTCTCCCAGGTATATTGCCTTTTTTCAGATGAATTATCTTAATCATAAGTTCCATATATCTGTATTTGGGAACTGGTTTGCATAGAAAGTGGCACATGTAAAGACAGATGTTTTTCTATTTTATTATTAGTAAAAGACATCTAAATATTTTTAATTATTTTCTAATTAAGTTAAAACTGGTACTTTGGGCCCATAATAAGTCTGAAGGCCTTTGTGACTTTCAACATGGATTCCCATTGAATTTCTCCCTGTTCTTGACATCGACAACTGATTTACTCTCACCAATCACAAAGCTGATGACACTTGTCCTCCGCCACAGCTTTTATCAGAACTATGCTTGAACAATTTCATTTAGTTGAGCAAAACTAAACTAGTAAGCAAAAGCCTAGCCTACTGTGACAATTCCCTCAGCAACCTTAAATGGGGGTTTTGATTGCAGAACTTCTCATTCAGCATCGGTGGGCAAGTTTGGTGTCACACAAGCAGTTGTTTTGGACCAATTCCTAGCACTTTCATGCTTTAGGGGTTCTGTTTATGTCAGATTCATTTTTGCAGATTCATGTGGTTGAGGCTAATAACTTGTTAAAATATTTCTACTCTTAATGACTGTGTTATTAATTTGTGAATGCAGCTAAACCTGATGTTGCACAGGAGGAACATCGTCCGAGTGAAGAACCGGGTAATCACCCTGTCTTACATCTGTTTCTGCCTCTTCACTATAATCTCACAGTAGCAAAATTACCACATTTACTTACAGTATTATTCATTTATATGATTGCATGATTTAGCAGCTAACAAACCAAAAAAGTCCAAGCAAGTGGTTCACCTTGGTTTACTTGACACTGTGGTATCTGAAGGCAGTAATCTATAATGTGTTGTCCTGTTTTTCCCCCTTGAAGGTGAAGCAGCTCCATCTGTAACAGAGCAGGGGTAAGACACAATCTTAAAAAAAATCCTAGTGAAAATTATGATGATCATTGTCTGTCAGTTATTGCTGTCTTGTAATAATCACAGTTTTTTTGTCTTCAACTTGTCTTCAGTGATGATTATGCTGTAATTCTGATTTATTTTGAAGTACTCACTTTGATTAGCTTAGTGGTACTAGCTTGATTTAATGCGAATCATTAACTTTGGTGTCACAATCATTTGAGAATTGTTTGACCAAATCTCAAATTTGGGGATTAACAAAAGAAACGTTGTTGTTCAACATCAAAGCAGTTTACCGCTGTTTTTCCACTTCTATAACAGATGGGCAAAGAAAAGAAAGACGCCCATCGACTTGGTCCCAAGGTATGTATATACCAGACATGTAGAATCCCTGCACGGATGTGTGCACGGGCAGCGGGACCCTGTTAGTAAACGTGGTCATGTAAAAAGGACTGATGTTATCTGTAGTAGATGAGGAAAAACAGCAAGCGGTGATTCCTCAGTTGTAACGAGGACAGAAGTGCTAATGTTATCCTGTTGTAGGACATTTAATATCAGTGAGTTGGGTCTTGACTGCAGTACCTAAGAGAGACATGGAATATACCACGAGCATTTACAATGTATACTGTTCTTAAATACCTGCTTGTATGAATTCTCCTCCACAAATTTGTCAATTGTGTTGGTTGTCCCTTTCCCCACGACTGTCCTTTCTTTCAGGGACACGAGGGCCACCGCCGAAAAGGCAAAAGGCCCCAGCCGGAGAAGCTCACGGGCAGAGAAGGACACTGAGGAAGAAATGTCTGACAACAGCCAGAGAAAAAGAGCAGCCAGACCGGGTTCAGCCTCTTCCAACACAGGGAAAGCTGCAGGTGAGCATGTTGCCGAATGGCACAGCCATGGTGCCATGAAACATCATTTGCATTTGCCATTCTAGATATGCTAAACCTATCTAGTGCGTAGCTTCACGCAGTGTGCCTGACTACTTTCCTTTGAAGTGCACCATCAAACTGGTGTCAACAATTAACATTTAAACACATTCTTTTTTTTAAAAAAATATCTGACATCACACTAAACTAAACTTTGGCTGCGTCCAAACAGCTGAAGGTGAGAACACTAAAGAGCACAGCACACACAATGAAGAAACCTCATTGCTTGAAACTGTAAAAACTATCTTACATTTTCACAACCATTGAACAACCTAACGCGTGTCTAAGCAACACCGACAAATGAAACTTGATTATACGCCTTTATAAACTGTCTTATTTGACTGTTTATGTTCTTCCTTATCCTTTGGAATAGAATAGACATATTTTTGCATATTGGTTTTTGTGACATCCCAAAAATTGTGATTTGAAAACGGGCTGTTTTTGTAGCTTCTTTTCCAAATATGGACTCTATGGATGGGTGGTGCATTTTTATTTCCAGTCAAGTGCTTAAATGGGCTCTTAAATATCTGGGCCATCACAATTGCAAATGTAGCAGTAGAATCGTAATACTGATATTTTGTCCAGATCATGCAACTCTAGTCAAACTGCATACAAATAAGTAAACACAATGTGAATATTACTGTATAACGTACGAAATGTATAAATACTGCAGAACAGATGACTAATCAATTTTTGCTCTCTTGTCTTGTCAGAATCGAACACTGGAGCCAGTCCCACCCAGGCAAAGCGAAGGAAGTCTAAGTGATCATGAAGCTCAACAAACCTGTGAATTGTACATTTTTGCTTTTCGTATTTGAACTGTTTCATCTGCTGTTTCTCCTGTTAATCATGGTGTGTGTGTGTGTGTGTGTGTGAGAGAGAGAGAGAGAGATAACCATGTACAGACACTTGCTTTTAAAAAGAAATTGTTTTTGTCCCTGCTTCTAAATGGTATCCTATTTAGAACTGTGTGTGTGTGTGTGTGTATTATATGCTGGATTAATCATGGAGCCTGATAATAGAATGATCATGTTGATTGTATAATAATGTTGCAGAATCGGATTAAATTTTCTACTCTTGTCCCTTTATGTGGTTGAGTAATTGAGTCGTGCACTTCTCAGTTCCCTGTTACTTCAGTAAACTTTGTTTCAGTGTGACCCCTGTTTCTGTTCTCCTCTTATTTTCCTTTTTTTTGGTCTTTTTTTTATGGGCAGCTAAATATTTTTCTGTACAATTTTCTCCCTCCCCACATCCCACGAACAGAAATCTCAATTATGAACCTGAAATTTAAAAATAAAAGCTTGATTTCTCAAGCAGCCATTTCTTCCATGTGTGAAATCATTTGAATATATATAGTCCCTGACAAAAGTTTTGTTGCTTATCTATTTTGTAGAAACACCTGCTATTAACCTGACTTTTAATTAATCAATTGGTGTTAGAAATAGCTCATATG
>JBBPDC010000135.1:27601677-27629276 GCA_037974485.1 Hemigrammopetersius urotaenia
TCACCCCCCCCCCCCCCCCCCCCCCCCACGACTGAAGAACTAAAAGAAAGATGAATGGCTCAAAATATAGAGAAATCCTTGAAGGAAATCTGTTTGAGTTCCTCCTGAGATTTAAGACTGGTACGGAGGTTCACCTTCCAGAAGGACAGCGACCCTAAAGCAACTGTGGTTTAAAGTGAAGTGATCATTCGGTCATACGTGAACAGCACGAAATTCACCCTCTGCATTTAACCCATTCACCAAGTGAAACGGGGCAGTTATGAACACAGCGCCCGAGGAGCAGTGTGTGGGGAGGGTGACTTGCTCAGGGTACCTCAGCTGTGCCTTGCGGTCTTGGGAATCGAACCTGGACTTTCTGATCGCAGGACGAAAGCCTTAACCACTAGGCTACCAGCTGCCCTGAGAAGAGAAACAGGTACCAACTTGAAGGAGCTGGAGCAATTGCCATAAAGAATGGGCAAAAATACCAGTGTCTAGATGTGCCAAGCTTGTGGAGATGTACGCGAAGAGACTTGTTGCTGTAATCGCTGCAGAAGGTGGCTGTACAAAGTACTGATTCTTTGAATTGTGTGATTTTTGTTGGTTTCACAATAAAAAAAAATTAGTTGCATCTGTAAAGTGGTCACTGTTGTGTAAATTAAAAGATACAAACCCCCCAAAATTCTTTTTAAATTCCAGCTTGTAACGGAATAAGATAGAGAGAAGGCCAAGGGGGGTGAATACTTTTACAAGGCACTGTATCTCTGTGTGTTGTGTGTGTCAGGATATATCTGTGTGTGTGTTGTGTATTTCACAGAGTGGTGTGTGTATTTTTTTTAAATATGATTTTAGTTGTTTGGCAAGACCACATCCTAATTTTAAAAAATCTTCTGGGCAGTGTTTTGATATTTTTGACAGTATAAAAATTAAAGAGCAGAATGGGAGAGGAAATGTCTACTTTGTGTGCGTGTAGGTGGAAAGGTGACTTTGGGGGAAAGAAGCAACTTTGGTTTCCTGCAAACTATGTGGAGGAAATCAGTCCTACAGCTGTGGAGCCAGACAGGACGGTTAGTGACCCTCATTCACTCTACACAGTACTGTGCAAAAGTCTTGAGGCTACATTTCATCATGTTCCATGAATGCTTTGCTGAGTCTTTGTTGTGATCGTGTGTGTGTGTGTGTGTGTGTGTGTGTGTGTGTGTTTCACTGTGGTGGTGGGGTGAAGGCTGAGTACTGTGTGTTTGTTGCATTTGCATCGTGTTGACATTTTCTTTGCTCTGTTCTGTACACACACACACACACACACACACCCTGCAGGCGACAGAGAACAGTCCTCTGGGAGACCTCCTGAGAGGAAGTATGGACGTGTCTTCCTGTCAGATCGGTGAGTGTGTTCTCCTTCCTCTCCTTCCTTTTCCTCCTGGATTTAGACACCGGCTCCTTTACTCCAACTCCCCCTACTGGCTCTATTGCAACATCATGTGCTGAATTCTGAATTATCTTCTCACAACTAAGTACATATCCAGTCAGTGTCCAGTCAGATTTCAGAAACTACCTTATTTAAATACCCATTTAAATAAACAAGCATTAAGAGCTGCAAATTTAGCCTGACCATCCCTAGTTCTCAAGGCTTGTTTATTTGTGTGTATATATTTTTAATTTTTAATCGCGATTAATTGCATGGTATATTCTATGATTAATCATGATCAATCGCATTGTTATATGCCAACTTTGGTTTGCAAACACTTCAAACAAATAAGGAGCTTTTTACCAGCAGTGTTCCCTTTAACATAGTTGCAGTTAAAATGTTTTTTGTAAATCTCAACTTAAACATTAATGTAATCAAATCATATATAAATCCAAAGCTATTTCATGTTTTATCACATTTTATCTAGTTTGTTATAGAATAACAAGTTACCCAGATCAAGAGTCCAGATCATATGGGTCAGAACCATTATTGCATCTGCAAAGGGGAACCAACTCCATATGAATGTGTATCTGAATGCAGGGTCATTAAAGTCTCTGTTGGTGTAATGGTCAGGCATCTCAATACTTTTGTCTACGTAGCGCTTCAGGTCTAGGCTGGTTTTCGTGGGGGGTCAGGTGTCCCATTACTTTTGTTCATATTATATAGACAGAAGTAATGTTGACATTATATGGACAAAAGGAACATGTGACCCCGGTGAAAACCAGCCGAGACCTAGAACGTTGTGTGTTGCTCCCACCCTGGGCACAAAAATGCAAGAAATTTAAAAAATGTGTTAAAGTACGATACAATAATTGTCGGCATTAAGTAAATAGCGTGCTCAGCCCTAATATGTCCATTAATGTAAATTAAATTTCTTACTGTATTTACGACAGCACATACCAAAGAAAATGCCACGAAAAAATCCATCAATTACAGTACAGTCTATATATGGGTAATACATTCTAGCACTGCAGTAGTTCAGTCTAAACTGTACAGTATGAATACCCTTACAGAAAATGTAAAGGCAAACCTGTAATGTATTAAGCTGAGTTTAAAATGAAATTAAAGTGTTTTGGGTTTACACTGTAAAAATACACTATAAAATATCTATATATAAAAATAGGCATTTTATGCGGCAGGTTTTTTTTTTTTACCACACACATTGTGTTTTTTTTCCCCACTATAAGCGGTTGCTGTTGGAATGTAACCCCTGAGATAAGTGGGGGTTTACTGTATTGCCACGAAAAAAGAAAAAAGAATTGAAGGATATCTGCTGTTTCCGCAAACAATTAGTTAGGTTCTAAGAACCTAGGCATTATGTAATGACTGCCTAGACTGTGTGAGTATGTGCATATATTAGTGCTGGGCTGTTAACGGCGTGTGGGGGGGGGGGTTAGGAGAGAGAATCTCGCGCGCGTTAATGCCAAGATTACAAACGGTGTTAAAAAAATGAATCTATGCCCACCTCTAGTATATATACACTACTCACGAAACATTAGATATGTTCAGATTTCGGGTGAAATGTCGGGATGAACCCAAAATTTTCCAGCGGACCATAGGCAGGCTAGGGGAACACGTATTAATGTAAAAAAATGTCTTAAAGTGAAATGTTCATGTCATTGGACCTTTAATGGAGGTGAGAGGTACCCAAGTGTTACGTCAAACAATTCGAAATCATTTACATCAGCATAGTCTGCGTGGTAGACAACTTGCAAGGATACCTGACATCATCACTGGGCACAGGTCATTTACGCTGGTGAAAGATGATTCATGTTGAGCAGAAATGTTGGCCTCCAACAATGTCTCCAACCAGACAAACCTATGGTACAGTGACAAGCCCATACTACCTGAATAACATTAATCCAGTCATTGTGCCCCTGCATGAGCAACGTAGGCCTAATTTCATCGTCATGGACGACGATGCTCCGGCTCATCGAGGTCGCATCATTAGGGAACGGCTGCTGGAGACTGGGGAAATTGAGTGGCCTGCTATTTTTCCAGACCTGAATCCCATAGAAAACCTTTGGGATCAGCTGAGTGGCCGTGTAGAGGCTTGTAACTCTGTACCCCAGAACCTCAATGACCTGAGGGCTGCCCTTCAAGAAGAGTGGGATGCCATGCCTCAGCAGCCAATAAGTCGACTTATGAACAGCATGAGACGTTGTTGTCGAGCTGTAATTGATGTTAAAGGGCCTGACACGTTATGTGGTATACGTTGCTGTGGTATACTCATCGCTGTTGTTGGCTTTTGTTTCAATGAATTTTTTGAGATGAGGAAATCACCATTGCATGCTTCTATTTAAACGCCCAACTTTCATGATATAATCTCTCTCTCTCTCTCTCTCTAGTGGTCAGGCAGGAGGGAAAGGGCAGTCGACCCCATGTGTTCACCCTGCTGTCTGTGAGCCCTCCTCAGGGGAGTCAAGTGCTGGAAGTGGCTGCCAGCTCTCAGGATGAGCTGAAGGACTGGGTGCAGAAGATCCGAGAGGTCACCGTGACCTCAGAGGCCAAGGTTTGTATTCCATGAGTTCGAAGAGTTGGTCAGTACATTAGTGAAGAAAATTTACCTTTTTTAAATTTTAAAGAGTTAAAAAGGGTAAAGTGTCTGATGATGGTTCCTAATCCTATTAGAGTAGGACGATGGTTAAATGGGCAAAAGTATGTGGATGCATGACCAGTATGCTTATAATAGTTTATTTGATGTCCTATTCCTTGGACTTGATCTGGAGTTTGGAGAGTGGTAGTGTTCAACACCTGGAGTTCCAGCACCTCAGCACAGCTCATCAAACACAGGTTCACAGTCATGCTGGAACAGGAAATGACCATTCTCAAGCTCCTGCCACAAAGATGTAACAGTATACCGTTGGGAACCTGTGCAAACATTTATCAGATCAGTAAAAGGCCTTTCTGTGGCAGTTCACATTAAAATAAAAGCAAGCATTAAATAAGATTTGTTTTGTTTGTGAAAAAGTACTTTCTGTGAGCTGGTTAGAAGAACACAGGTCTGGTTCCAGATTTCACCTCACTGTCTCCTTTGCATGGGTTAAATCATCTGATGAAATGACGTACAAACTGAGCTTAAAATGTTTAGGTGTTTGATCAGAACTACAGCGTAAAGCTGGGTTTTCATGAGAAGGTCTGGGAATTATTCAGCAAACACATAGACATAGAATGATTCATGTGCTGGTTTGTTTTTCCACTCAGTTGGAAGAGGGGAAGATGATGGAGAGGAGGAAGAAGATTGCACTGGAGCTCTCGGACCTGGTTGTCTACTGCCGGCCTGTTCCTTTTGATGAAGACAGTAAGAGCTCTACCAGTACCCTTTAAGAAAATCTCTGTCATCAGATGTGACATTCAGAACTACATTGTCCCATAAGGCATTGTTCTGAACCAGTGCTTTCCAGTTTTGGCCATGCAGCTCCTTTGTACTGTGGACCTATTGAACTGTGCTGTAAAATGCGTGTCTGCTACACAAAATGCGTAAAGTATGCCTGCATGATTTGTTGCTCTAAAGTACGCAGTAAGCATCTGGTCGCGTTGACGCTTCTTGCATGCACAGCTCAGGACACACACACACACACATATGTGCCCTTGAGACAATAAAAGGACGAGAGCAATGATATTAGGAGATTGGAGATGAGGGAATACGCAACTGACGGTTCCCCCTTTTCAACTGCACTGGTGCTGGCGTTGGAGCCGGTTGGTCTGATGTTAGGCATATTTTTTTTTGCTGATGTTTGTCAACTGTTGAAAGAAGCTAAGACATCTAACGCAGTTGTCTCAACACTTCTGTCTAGTTTGACTAATATTTCTATGTTCTCAGACTATAAGTGAGACTATATTCTTTGTTGTAATTTACAGTGGTAGTCAAGCAATTTCCCAAGGTTGGCAGATCTGGTACTGCACATTTTGACAGCTTTTGACATTTTGAAAGTTTGAATGGACAAATCCATAATTATCCATAAAATCCATAATTATAGCTGCATACAAACAAGCAGTTTCATGTGTCCAGAGTGATGAGCGAAAACCTTGTCCTCTGCAGAGATCGGGACTGAGAGAGCCTGTTTCAGGGACATGTCCTCGTTCCCTGAGACCAAAGCTGAAAAGTATGTGAACCGGATCAAGGGCAAGAAGTTTCTGCAGTACAATCGGCTGCAGCTATCGCGGATTTACCCGCGTGGCCAGCGGCTCGACTCCTCCAACTACGACCCCTTACCTATGTGGCTCTGCGGCAGCCAGCTGGTGGCTCTGAACTTTCAAACTGCAGGTAAGAGCCTGAGGTGGTGCTAGATTATAACACAACTTCAGAATGACTACAATAGTTGGGGAAGGGAAGGTAACACAAGCGTTGCTTTTTACTTTTTATTGAGTAGCTTACAATCCAGCAAATGCATACACACAGACCGTAGTTTTTTGACATCCAGCCTTTTTCTTTATCATCTGTAGATAAGTGAGTCCAACTCAGTGTAGGGCACTTTTTAAAAAAACATAAAGTATGTATTAGGGTTGTCGCATGATTAAAAAAATAATCTGATTAATCACAAGCTCTCTGATTAATTTCTTTAAATTAATTGCACAATTTTGCAGTAAGAGCATTTAAAATGTTTAGTTAATTTTGGCATATGACTGAATTAATAATGCACATTACACACTTTTAACGTCTCTTGTGTTTAGTAACTGTTTCTGCACTGTTCATGTGCAGTAATGATCACAGCAATAAAAAATATGACAATATGCTGAGGGGAAAAAATGAAAAATGCTTCAGAAAGTATGATAGAACGAAGTCCCTCTATGCTGCGGTTTTGGACAATGTATATACAAGCATGGGTGTATATTTTAATGTGGGGGTACTCTGCACTCTGCGTCTTGCGTGTTTCGTTCACACATAGTTGGCTGAATGAGGGGGATAGGCAAAATAATATGTATAATCTGTAAAGAAATCGATTTTATTTGAGAGATAGAGAGAGCGATCTTTAGAGGTTCATAAAGCCAGTTTATGCAGTCAGGTCCTAACTAGAAAAGCTACCATGAAGCAGGACAACTTCAGCTCGTGCCATCCTGGACAGTGCTGATGTTTCCTAACTTCAGATAGCATTCTACAAACTGCAGAAAAAAGGCATTTTAGAGTCAGAATCCCTTATTGATCCTGGAAGAAACCAGTGTCCAACGCAAGAAAGCACAGTCTACTGAGAGAAAGAGAAAAATGAACTACATAAAGTCTAAACAAACATCATAATCAGCATTTCTTTATCTCATGCTTTCTTTCACTCTCACACCCACACACTTCACACTCCCACACACACATTAAGTATGCTCTAATGTACTAAAAAAATTGTTCAACACTTAACAGGCTTCAAGCAGACTTTTATCATCTTGCTGTAGCTTCAACTTCCTTTTTTCATTAAAAGTGGCTGATCTGACCACCCAGTCAGATAAAGAGGAAAAATCTCTTTTCCTTCACTCTCTGATCACTGATTCCCCGCCAGATAAACCCATGCAGATGAACCAGGCTCTCTTCATGCTGAATGGAAAGAGCGGTTATGTGCTGCAACCGCCAATCATGCGAGACGACACCTTCGATCCTTTTGACAGACACTCGCTAAGAGGAGTTGAGCCAGTCACTCTGATTATAGAGGTACAGAACGTTAGGCTATGCTATCTAAATGCCTTGAATGTTTGCTTTTTTCTTTCATGTGTTGCAGTATTAATCATGAATAATATTTCAGTGGCAATGACACTGTTTATGGTTTTATTCAGTAATATGATTTTGGTCTTGACTTGTCATGTCCTAAGGCTGGTCTTTCTGGAATTTAATGCAATATAGAATAACTATATATATGTCTAAAGAATGGATATGTATATATGTGTGAGTTTCTTTCTGTGTGTGAGTGTAACATTAGAATAAATGGATACAAACAAGAAAGCAGTAGTTTCAAAAAGTGAGATTTGTTTGTTTAAAAAAAATGTAGTTGATATTTTGTGATCTCATGAGGAGAACACAGGTCTGGTTCCAGGAATGATTTAAAAAAAATTTTTTTTTTAATGAAAATTACAAGAAATGCTGGACTTCACAAGAAACACTGTGCATAAATCACTGTTTACACACAGGTACTTAAGACATATACCTAGTACTGTATAATTTAAATATGTAACAGTCAGTTAAGCTGCATTGTGCCAAGATGCGAGAAGTTGTTAAGATTTACAAAGTGGGTTTTTGTGAGGGGCTGTGCAGTAATTTGGTTAATTAATTAATTAATCATTGCACTGTTCCAAAGACCACATCCATGTGTTGACCTTTATTTTGATCATTGTTACATATTTTTTTTAAATTTATTCCTGTCATTAATCTGTTGAAGGTGTTGGGGGCGCGCCACCTGCCGAAGCATGGACGCGGTATCGTGTGCCCACTGATTGAGATTGAGGTGTGCGGTGCGGAGTACGACAGCGCCAAACAGAAGACTGACTCTGAGGGTGAGGCGGAGGATGATGGAGTGGACAAGATCGTTTTTTTAATCAGGAGCTTCATAAGTTTCTATTCATTTTTCATATGTGTGATGTGAAATTACTTGTCATTTTGCCCACTTTTGGATGATGATAGTGAGGCACAAATCAATTCAGATTCATTTAAAAATCGCCTACAGAGTAGATACAGTTAGGGTTAGTGGTGGTAGTTTGTGTTGGAGTCAGTGTGAGTAGTTTTAGGGTCTGTAGTTCACAGCAGTAGGAGCAGTCTCCACCAGGGATTTGAGTTGCATTTGTCAGTGAAGGCAGAGGAACAGCACTCAAATCAGATGAACTGGTCCAGGACACTTGGGTAGGGAACCCAGCGGTGGTTGATCCAGGATGGGGTGGTGACCTGGAGACCTGACAGGGGTCGGCCATGCTAGATGGATGGGCAGCAAAGAGGGCAAATACTGTGTAATATTTACACATTTTCCTATTTTTTTTTTATTTGTAGCGGACAACGGTCTGAATCCCATCTGGCCCCGGAAGCCCTTCCGTTTCTCCGTCTGTAACCCTGCCTTTGCCTTTCTGCGCTTTGTTGTCTATGAGATCGATATGTTCAGTGATCAGAACTTTCTTGCTCAGGCCACCTTTCCAATCAACTGCCTCAAAACAGGTACGGACAGGTAGAATGTGAATGTACAACAACATATAGCAACATCCAACACAGTGCAAGCTACAACAGACACAATATTATAAACCGACAATACAGCAGTGTAACAGTATCCTGTTTAACAGTAGTATAAACAGAATGTAGACCTTCCAGAACGACTAGTATTACACCATAAGCATGATAATGCCCAGTTAGCAGTACTGAACCCCAGTTAGCAGTACTGAACCACTCTGAAGAAGCTGTAAATTATAATCTTATCAAATAACAGGACATGAGTGTAAACAGAAGGTAAAACTTCTCAGCTGCTCTCACTGTCAGTGCAGCGTGTTTCAGTACAAAACAGTACAGTTCCCAAACCAGAGTGTGACGCAGCTAGACAGTCATACAAGATAATTCAATATGAAAATAGATGTAATAATTAATCCACATTGGAGCTCATGGGAGCATGTCGCTCAGTGTGTTTGTGTTGGTCTGCAGGTTACAGGTCAGTTCCTCTGAAGAACAGTTACAGTGAGGATCTGGAACTGGCCTCGTTGCTTGTGCATCTGGATATAATCCGGGGGAGGGTGAGCAACCTCTTGTGACACCATTCTCTCTTTCTTTGTTACTTTCTTTTTCTTTCTTTCCTTCCTTCATTTTTTCCCTTCTTTCTTTCTGTATGTTCATTCCCCACTTTCCTCCCTTTAATTTCCCTTTTTTTTATTGATTTAGTTTAGTTTCATTCTTTGACTCCCTCCTTTGTTTTTCTTACTGTTTCATTTTGTTGTTTTTCTTTTTCTTTTACAGTCACTTGTTCATTTTGCCTCCCTTTTTCTTTCTGACTGTTCACCCTTTTTATTTCTATTTTTTTCTCTTTCATTTTGTCCACCTGTCTTTCTTTTCTTCTTTTTTCCTGACTCCCTCTGTCCCTCATTTTCCTTCCTTGCCCCCTTCCTTGATTCTCACTCATTTGTTTTCTCTTTTAATGCCTGCTTTCCACCTTTTACTTTCTGATGATCTTCATTTTTTTCCCCAATTCACTTGCTCATTATTTCTCTCTCTCTCTCCTTCCAATAGCAACAAGAGAATGGAGAGATGCTGAGTCAGTTTCTGGGTGGGGGGGCTGTTGGTGTGTCAGTGGGCAGAGATCGGTTAGTAGACACCGGCTCCGTCTCCTCTGTGTCCTCCATGTCCCCTCTGCCCTCATCTCCGGGACAGGCGCTGGGCTACCGGGGCAGAGAGGGCTCGTTTGAGGCTCGATACCAGTCTCCTCTGGACGATTTCAGAGTCTCCCAGGAGTCCCTGCTGGACCACGTGGACCCCCAGAACAGAAGGTGTTTGTTTGTGTGTGTGTGAGAGAGAGAAAGATCACTTACCAGTTTATGTCCACCTGCCCTGTACTGGCTGTATCCCATCTGTTGCAGCACAGTTTGTCAAAATCATAACATGTAAATTAATAAATAAATGATAAATACTAATTAATATTTTTATTCTGTTTTGTAAAATCACATTGAATGGCACTTGTGTATGATAATGGCTATGTAAATAGACTTGGACTCCACAAAGCTGTTCAGCTCTGGTCACTTCAGTGCTCAGAAAAGTCCACCCCTAATAATTGCAGTGTCCAGTAGAGGGCAGTAGAAGAGAGCTGATAGATTCTGCAGAAAAGTGCATCTGTAAGGTTGTTTCAGATAAAAGGATTGATTGGTGCAAGGAAGGTGAAGTCAGTAAACTGGAGTGTGTGTGTGTGTGTGTTAAATCTGTGTCTCTTTTATTGTATTTAGAGAAATGCAGTTTCAGCGGTACAGGTTTTTCCACTGAGATTTAAATTTGCATTAAGACATTTTCAGAATAAAAACGGTTTGCGTAGAGCAGAACTTGTTTTAGGCAACACATCGACCTAAAATACCAGGTCTGGAAACGTATCAGACCTGGCACTTGTCTGGCTAAAGTATCTGATGTCTTCATGCCACGATTCAGTTATTTGTAGTCTCTCTAACAGCGTTATTTTTTTGGTCAGCACAGCTTATTACTATGAGATCCAAATGTCAGGCACCACATTGAAAATCTTGGATCTTTTTTCCCCTGAAAATAAATGAAAAGTTTTAGCAAAAAAAAATGCATAGAAAGCTTATGAAAGTTAAGTAATATTCAAGATTTGGCACCCACTTATGTGAAAGAGTTCAGAACTGTTGTTAATGAGTCTTCAGCTGAAGCACAAAAATACTACAGTGAGGATCAAATATTACTGAGATGAAGTCACTGAATACAAGCAAACACGATTCGACAACAGTCTGCAGACATTAGTGAAATGCTGCTCTTTCACATTCTTTTGTAAAATATTTTTTATCACAAATGAGATCTACTTGAATAAAAAAATACATATATGAAATATTTACAGTAATTAGAGTTTCTCAGTAGTTGGCGATGCACCCTTTTGTTTTCATGAGAAGACTCAAAGAAAATCCTTTCTATAGAAAGGCCTAATATTACTGACCGTTTGCTTGCATTTGAATATTAATATGATGTTGCAGAATCTTGAATATTTATTCTTTTCCTAAACTTTCCATTCGTTCATGTTTTTGTAACCGCCTAATCCTTACTAGGGTTGCGGGTACCTGGAGCCTATCCTGAGGGCAGGGACTCTCCCTGGGTGGGGCACCAGCCCACTGCAGAAGCTTAAACTTTTCATTCATTTTCCGTTTTTAATGGAATAAAATCCCAGACTTTCAGTGTGGTTTTTAAGCTATACTGACTGAAAAGGAACCCTGCTAGAGAGAATAAATGTGTTCTGAAATAGTTACACTGTCTGGGTTTTTTTCCCTTTAGGAAAATACATACGGTTTCTTAATTAAAGGAGCATTCTATGGATTTGGCCATTTTTGCCTAATTTAATGATTTAAGTCATTCAGAGTGGGTTATTATGAAATGTACTGTCCGACTTGTTTGTGGTGGTGAATGGAACCAGACGCCAGCCCCTAAACGCTCCCTCACAGAAAGTTATTTTAAGAAATCATAGTTGCGCTGCCTGACACCGGAGATGATGTTCTGAGAAGCTTTTGATCCTAAAACTAAACCCATTCATGGTGAATGGATACATGGAGGGTGCTGTCAGGCAAAATAGTCCACAAAGAAAACTGATTGATGGATGTTAATGATGGTAAAATTGTGAATCTGAATTTAGAGACGTGAAGCTTCACTGGGGCTCGATGGTGAATAAAACGCCTGTATTTGTGCTGGAAACATCTGGTTCCATTCACCTCCACCATGAAGAAATCAGAGTTGGTGTGGTTTTTCTTAAAAAAAAAAAAGAATGTTTGACGAATCGTTCAGCGGAGCATCATTAATTTTTTATTAAGATCAAAATATGATGATGATGCACATACTACTCTTATTTCCTACAGGTTGATGCGAAGACCCCTGGTCAGTGTAGACAACAGTGTGTAGCTCTGCCACACACACACACACACACACACACACACACACACACACACACACACACACACACACCTCTACCCAGGGCCAGCGCAAGGGTCTGTTAGTGCTGATGTCATGGACTGCTGTGAAACCTGTTTCTATGGAAACGTCGCCAGCGCTTTTGGCCTACATTTCAGGCAGAGCTCTCTCGCTCTCTCTCTCCCCCTTTCTCTCTCATCTGTTACTTTCTCTCTGTCTAATACCCTATCTTGCTTTCTTTCTTTCTGTCCTCCCTCCTTTCCTCCATCCTTCCCCAGGAGTCTGTGTGAGAGGAAGAGAGTGGGAGGGTTTTTTGGTCACAGAGAGAAACGAGTAATTGTTCAGCCTCTGTTGAACGAGTGACCAGGAGGAGGCGTCTGAGTGCATCGCCGACACACAGCAGTCTGGAGGACAACCAAAAAAAACGGCCGGCGGTCGAGAACTGGGCGGGAACTGTGGTATTGCCATCGGTTTCGAAACTGCTTCAAGATTAGGATTTTTTCCTTCAGCCACTCTCTGGCATATATAAATATATAGGTATATATATATATTTATTCCAGCTCCGCAGCTGATCTGCTCTCAAAGAGCCTCTCATGTGTTTTTTTTTTTTCTTCTTCTTCTTCTCAAGTTTATTTAAACAGCAATTTTTAACTTTCATAATGTGATTGTTTTTTTGTTTTTGTTTTTTTTAGTAATGTATGTGTCTAACACAAGGGCTTGGCTTGCCTTTTTCCCCCAGTTATTATTGCTCAAACTCTCTCTCTGTCGCTCGCTCGCTCTTTCCATCTTGCTTTCAGCTCTTTCTAGATCAGGCAGAAATCCAGGCAGCCATAGGGGAAGCTCAGGAGAAGCCTCAGCCTTTTTTGTAGGTTGGATTTTAGGGAGAGAGGCTTCAGGAAAAAGGGACCAGGTGGTGTTTCATATTATTTTTGAAACTAGAACTTAATATGGAATCTGTATTTCTTTTGTACGTTGCAGAAGAGGCACGTCTTATTTTTAATTTTCTTCTTGGTTCTTAGTCAGTCTGGTCCTGTTTAATCTTAATCGTCCTGTGACTGGAGTTTGCTGCGAATACGTTATATTACCATCATTCTTTATTCGTTTTGGGTCGCCTCGTCTTCTCTTTGCGTTAATCATCACATTCCATTTTACAGTTTCACCTCTTCTGTAGCACCTTTTAAGCACACAACTCATCTGTGGGATAATGTCTTGCTTGATTTAGAAATGTTCCGTGTGTGCATGTTTTAAAGGGGCCAAATGTTGGTGATGGTGAAGGACACATGCTGGTTGCTGCTGGGAGGGAACCCCAAGATCTTTTTTTTTTTTTAAGGACCAAATGAATGAATACACAGACTGTCCCTCATAGGGTCCATAGCTGCTCAGGTTTGTGTAACAAGGCTGGACATTTAGAAAGGATGCTAATCTTAAAGAACGCTCTACTATGTCTCCTCCAGGTCTCTAATTATGTAAACATTTTTCAATTGATAAGAACTTATCCAAAGAACCCAGGTGAAGAAAGGTGATGCAGGTGTAGGAATGAGCCAGTAAATGTCAGGCCAGGCTGCTGAAGGTCCAGGTGTCGTAACTGGTGCCTCACAAACCTGTTTCTCCGAGGCTGCTCCTGTAGAACAGGAGGTAACGGGATAGGAAGGAGCTCCCTCTTTTTCTTGGTGTTTCACTGTTCATATTGCGCAGTATTACATTTTATTTTCACCGTATGACCTCTGAGCCCAGCTAGAGCGCGATTTTGAGCGTCAGCCCATCCAGAACAAACGCTATGAAGATAGCCCAGAAAGCCCATGCCCATGCAATGTTACTCCTAAAGAACTCTGAATCTGATGGAACCTTCTGGATTAAGGTTCTAAATTAGAGTTCCAGATGGATGAAGGGAAAGCAAAGCCAACCCAGATCAGTATTTACCCAGATCCTAACACACCTTTAGTTTGTTTTCGATGTCGGCCGTCATCTCCTGACCCTTTGTGGATGAAGCGGTCTCTAAGCCTCCTTCTTGCTCGTAAACCTGCTTTTTGTTTTGTTCCTCTTCCCCCTCCTCGCATCTGCTTATAAATGTGCCTCAGTGTGCGTGCGTGCGTGTGTGTACATATACACATTTATGCATCAATGAGAGACTCCCTGTTGGACATGTATGCCTTTTTTTAATGCTTTGTTTCATCACCGTTTTGTTACTGATGCTCTTATTTAAAAAAGAAAGAAAAAAGAAGCCTTTTTCTGTAATGTGCCTATGCTACATTGGGGGAGGGGGAGGGTATACATTTTAATTTTGCCTTTCATATGAAACATATTCAAGCCTGAGAATTAAATAAAGTAATTATTCAACTATGGAGAGTTGCCTGTGCTTGTGAAACTTTGCTGAAAAAAGTACTGAATCCCAGATTTGTTACATTTTTTCATTTATTCTGCAAATATCTGTAAAAATTATACAACAATCCTAGACGAACTTGTACAGGTGAAACTTGTCGACACTTTCAACAGTCATGATTTATTTTTTCTTCCCCTTGAGGAGAACTTTACACAGACACTGTGCTCCAGTACTGATGTTCCAGCTATAGAATACAGACATCCCTCGGGTGTACCATCAGTACTGAACATTTTGACAAAAGAAAAAGCTCAAAGTTTCGCAGTATGAACAATGTACCTCCGATCTACCAAACGTCTCTCCCATCCTCTTCTGTGGTTTCCATCTGGCAGCTCAAATCGGGGACCATTCGCTCAGTTCAAAGGCCTCCTATATATATATATATATATATATATTTATTAACTGTCCTCTACCCTCAAGGCTGAAAAATAGCCCTAAAAAGATCCTGGTTGTATAAAATGGGCTAAGAGAACCCACTCCATGGCTCTTAGCTGAGAGTGTATGGTTGGCCTAAGGGCAATGAGTTAAAAACAGGAGGATCACTTGGGGTTGAGCTCTTCAGAGACGTCCTCCATCGAGTCCGTTACAATCACATCTGCCATTTAGACACAACTTGCAGTTAAAGGCCACCTGTGCTGCACATCCTGCAGGGGGGGCGGGGGGCAAGAAGTTGTCCCTTTGATACACACATTCATCACGTGGTCCTTTTCTCTCTTCAGTCAGACCCTGGAAAGAACAAAGACATTACCACAAGGGCAGTTTCCACAGGGAATGGCTTTTGTCCAACCTTTTCAAGTTAGTGAGAGGTTGGAGGTCTTTCTCTGACCAGCAGACATACAGTACTGTGCAAACTGTTCTGAGCAGTGAGGGACTTTCTGCCAGCAAATATGCCAACAAAGTAAGTTTGTTTGGTTTGTAAAAAGAGCTTTTAAGTGGTCAGAACACCATGGGTTTAGTTTCAGATTTGCCCTGGATGCCTACAGCCTTTCCTTGGATTTGTGAAACTACTTCAGCCGCTCCCGATTTATTAGGCCTCCATGAGGGATAACAAACTCAGATAAATTAAATCACTACTGTACCAATATTATTTGTACATTCTAATAACAGCTTTACAGGGTTTGAACATTTACTGAGGCGTCTTAAAAGTTGCATACTACTGTATATGATAAAATCAGAATCAGAAAACTTTTAATAAAAGCAATCTGAAGTGGTACTATGCTGCATCACCTTCCAATAATTTTGCTACACACATACAATGAAGTTACTATGTTTCTCCATGATTTGACTGAATAAGTGTAAAAGAACGGTCAGCGGAAGACACCCACAAACGGGTACAAACATCAGGTCAAGTTGTGCAATCCTGAAATGGAAGCACAACGTTTGATTAAATGGAACTAAACCATGCAACTATTTCATCACCACCCTTCTAATGTTTCTGTAGACTTGTCCCATTTGTGACATGCAGAATCACTTTAACCTCATTTACCTACTAATTCATTGGCCCTTTCCTGACAAATCTGATTTTCCTTAGTCATTCTACCACTTTTTAATCATATAAACATGACTAAAGCAAATCCTGTATGTTGAAACGAGTCAAAAGTATCATAAGTATCTTTAAAAACATTTAACTTCTTGGTTTTTCTGGTTCGTATGTTCATAAAGCATGACCTGATAACCAAATGACCAAACAGGTAATAAACTTCACCTTGCTTCTCACCACTAGCTCCAGTGGTCTTCGTGGTCTGGTCTTTTGAGGTGAGGCTGATCACCTTCTGCTCCATCGGTTCCTCCTTCACATCTCCCTCATCCTGTGTTAGTTTCGAGGCAGGTTTGCCTTTGGCGGCAGAGGAAGATTTTTCTGTGGCTTCTGAATCTTCAGACTTTCCATCCTCTGACGCAGGGGGCACTTTAGCTTGCCTTGTGAACCATCTTCTGACGAGCTCCTCACTTAGATTGCTTGACTTGGCTAGGTCTTCCAGCTGATTCTCAACTAACTTTCCATTAGCTTTCAAGTGCTCTTGAAGCACAGAGATGTCACCTTTCTGGAAGTCCTCTTCATCCACCATGGACTGATAGCTTTCCAGCCACTTCAGCTGACCATTCTTAAGGACGTAGCGACAGTCCCCAAACCAGCGCACCACCTCTGGGCGGGGCAGTCCAGTTTTGGTGATCAGTTCGTTGTACAGGGGGCTACTGGGCCAGTGAGTGCGAGCAAAGGCTTGCTTTAATAGATGAAGTTGTTCGGGTGTCTTCTTACCTCGATATGAAGTTTGTGAAGGTTGAGATGGGGGCGTGGGTGTCTGAGAAGCAGGGGGAGGTGCCTTAGTAGTCTCTGGAGGTGGACTTCCCTCCATTTCACCTTTTCCATTGGCTTCAGTAACTTTCAGCATTTTGAGATTGATCTTTATCGGGTTAACCTTTGGCTCATTACCAGATGTGTCATCCCTCTGCTTCTCATCCTTGACCTGGTCCAGCATTTCTGATAAAGATTCTTTAGAATCTTCATTAATATCCGCCACATCTTTTGTCCTCTTTTCACCCACTTTTCCTTCTTCTTTCTCCTCTTCCCCATCCTCCTCTTCCTCCTTCTCCGCCCGTTCTAACTCCTCCTTCTTCTTCTCGGCTGCAACTTTCCTGCGCCGCTCGGAAAACCAGCCATGGATTTCGCGTCGAGTCATCTTGGTCTCTGCCCGTAACCTGTCCACTTCTTCCCCGGGTGGATTAGGGTCCTGAGCAAAACTGGATTCGAGAGCACGAACCTGGTGGGGTTCTCTCTCCTTGTATCTTATTGCTGTAAAGTCTGGAGATGGAGGTCGAGGAGGACGTCTTGTCGGTGTGGGTGGTGTTGTTTGTTGCTGCCTTGAAGGGCTCAGGGGCAACTTTTGAGGGGTCTTGGGCCTTTCTGTCGACACTGGGCTATCTGAAACATCTCCAGTGGCAGTGGAGGCAGAGGGAGTAGAGCTGGCACTATTGGCTGCTGAAGTTTGCCCACCAGTGCTTGACCTTGAGCCTTTGAGATTACGAAAGTGGTAACGACGGTCACTGAACCACTTCCGTACCTCACGAACCGTCAGGCCAGTCAGACTCGTAAGCCTGTCTACCTCCTCTTGACTGGGGAATTGGCTGAGGAGAAAGCTCTCTTTTAAAGCTAACAGCTGCTCCTGGGACTTTTTGACTTTAAAAAAGCTGGGGTCCATGAAGCTGGTGGTGGAGAGAGTGCGTGAGTTAGAAGAAGCTGGTGAAGGGGAGTCAGACTTACTAGGGACGCCGTCACTGGTGGTTTCCGTAGCTGGACTGGTGCTGGCTGTAATGCTGGGGCTACCATTGTTGCTACTCACGTTTTCATCATTATTTTTAGTGTTTCCTTTCACATCAGTGCTGCCTTTACTATCCACACTACTCTTTGCAGTATTGCCCTTCACATTAGTGCTGTTTTTGTTGCCATTGACTGGTTTGGCATTACTGTTGCTCGGTGCACTGCTTTTCCCATTAGTGCTAAGTATACTGGCCTTACTATTGCTGTTGCTGTTTATTTTGCTGCTGCTGCTACCACCAATGCTGATAACACTAGTATGGCTGCTAAGGCCGCTGTTTGTGCTGACACTACTAATAACACTGCTTGTCGTGGTGGTGGTGGTGCTGCTACTGCTGCTATTACTACTACCACTGCCTCCACTGCTGCTATTGCTGATGGTGTAATTTCCACTATTGCTGCTTCCAACCGAGCCTACCACCATGCTGAGTCCCTTATCGGCTACTAGTGCAGCAGCAGGTTTTGCCTGCATCATGGGCTTAGCTGCGGCCTGTGGTTTGGGTGTTACAGCCAGGGCAACAGGAGCACTGCTGACCTGAATCCCATTAGCCATCATGGGCTGGGTGACAATGACTCCTCCTTGGCCAACAAGGCTTCCCTGTAAAATGTGAGGGATACCTGTTGTACCCAGAGAGGCTGGCAGGACTGCAATGGTTTGTTGAGGGGTGCTATGGTGAGTCTGACGATGCTGATGACCAGTAGGGGGTGCCGTCTGTATGATGGTGTTAAACATCTTCCTGCGAGCATCCTCTATTTCCTCTGGTGACCAGCTAATTCCTTGCTTAAGCCTCTGTGCTGTGAACCAGATTTTGATCTGTTCCTCAGGGTACTTGGTAACTACAGTCAGATAACACAGCTCTGCCTTGGTTGGGTAGGGGAACTTGCTGAAAGAAGTTTTCAGAAAGCTGCTGTTGTCCATGGATGCATTGTAGGTGGGAATGCTGCTCAGAGGAATCATGACTTTTGGTAAATTCTTGGAGCTTGATGCAGAAGAAGAGGAGGGGGAGGAGGTCAGCGATGACTGCTGGCTGAGACTCCTGTTTTGAACCACAGACACGACTTGGGTGACGGCTGCTTTTAGCATAGGTAAAGCTCCAGAGCCATTGACTATCTGTATGGCAGATGGAATACTGACTTTGCTTGCCGCTCCGTTGTGTACTATGGTAGGAACGTGGGTGACTGTAACAGCTGTTGAATCTTTCGTATCCATTTGCTTGATGGTGGGAGTTACAGGTTCATCAGCAACAGGGTGAGAAACCACAATCCTCTTGGGTTCCGATTTACCCTTGAGCATCTTCATGATGGGTGTCTTGGTAATGGATATTTCAGACTCTTTTGAACCTATGCCTTCTCCAGGGCCCACAATTAGGTTCTGCTCCACTGTGATCTTTCTGTCCTTCCTCTTCAACTGAAGCGTTGTGGTCATTGTACTGGGATGAACACGGGCATTATGCAAGGCAAGCCCCTCAAATTTTGCAGCACTTACACCACAGTCCACACAGAAGAAGCTAGGGTCCGAGCGAAACTCTGGGTGCCCACTGTAGACATGATCAAGGAACAGGTTCAGGTCCTGTGTCTCAAAATTACAGGGTCTGCAGGTGTAAGTGCCAGCATCTTTATGTGCATCTCCTGCATCCAGCCCTGGGGATTCGTCCAAACTGTGGAAGCCTTTACTGCCTGCTTCTTCCTTGCGGAAGAAGCTGCTTTCCTTAGATGAGGGAGAATGTCGGCCCTTCTCAAGGTCATCCTGTAGGTGCATGGTCTTTACAGGGATCATGCAGGGAATTGTCGACTTCCTCTTGCTAGCCATGGCTCTTGATAAGGGTATATCCACTGAAATGTCTCAATCCACGCAAGACTCCACCCCTATAGGATGTCTATGGACAGGAAGATGATGTGGAACATGACCATCAGTCCACAATGACTGTTACTCCTCTTTTATGGGGCCACAGGTCTCATATTTAAGGCATCACAAAATCAGTCTGTGAAGGAAAAAAGGGAAAGCATTTAACAACAAGAATAACAATGCCTTCAGTAAAAAGGTATTAACTGCTAAAGGCTCTTTACAAGTTGTTTGTTTCAAATTTAATTGAAAAATCATTAAAGAGGCAATCTGAGTATGAGATAAATCTATTTTCATACACAATAGAGCTCCCAGAGTTGTACCGTTCAAAGCAAACTGATAGTAGCTTAATCAGAGAAAGCAGTGCAAACTGAATGGCTACTTTTATGTCGGCGTCTGCCAGGTTTTCAAAGACCATTTACAGCCTCTCATTCTGGTTTTAGAGACTGCATACACACCCCCCCCCCTCCTTCATTGTTAATACTTTTCCTGCACAGAACAAGACCCTAAAAGGGACAACGACTTGCCAATGATTCAAAACAAGTGCCTGGAAAGCTTCAGAGGTGGCAAGCTAAAATGACAGCTAATTAATGCTGGAAAAGAGATAAAAGGACAGCCTCAAAGAAACCCAGTCCTTATTGTTGTTTTTTTTTACCTCCCTGCCACCATAAAACAAAATGATTCTGTGAACAATGCATGCAGCATCAACTCCACCCTCAAAACACCTTCGACAGTTCCAAATGTACAGTACTGGGCAAGAGTATGGTGCTACCCCTTACTTCTTCATATTTTGCTTCCACAGAGCCAGACCTTCTCACATTTTATTGTAGTCTTAAGGAGCAGCTCTTCAGGCTTCTCAAAAACTCATTTTAGTCTAGTCCCTGAACCTGACCAGTTTCAGAGGAATGATTTTTGTCACCTACATATGAATAATTCAAGCACAATAAAGCAGGGCCAGTGAAGAACCAGGTGCAGAGGATTCCAGATGATCAGGCTGGAGATCCAGTCCATTTGATAGCATCAAATAGTATTTATGCCTCAAAAAGGTGATTCAAAGCAAAATAAAAAGGTGGTATCTCTAAATGTTTGTACACCACAAAAGCAACTGTCCTCAACCCTCAACAGTGGGGGTTTATTAGATACACAGGCCTCGTCACTCCTGAGGCCTCAGCCTAGATCTTACCTGCTTTAGCTGGCACAATTAATCCCACATTAAAACAAGGGTGGGCAATACAACCATATTTCACTGCCATCATGACAAACTGCATCATATAATGCCTTTCCTGAGCATACTGTAGATAGCAGCAGCACTAAAACACATTTCAATACAACATGAGCTGAACTTGGGCTGTTAAATTGGACTATATTTGAAACACATTAATTAATTTTAGTAATCAGTTATTTTATTCTGATTTGTTGGGGAAATAAGGATCTAAACTGTGTCCTGACTTTTCTGTTGATGTAGAGTGCAGCTCCGTCCCGCTACTGAACCAATGGATCGTCGACCGTTCGAAAACGCAGTTGTGTTAAGCCTGCATTAACGCAGCAGAAACACTGATAACAGCACTGTTTGTCCAGGACATTCTCCAGATTCCAGTACTGGCCAGTCAAAAACTGGGATCTGTTTAACTGGAGCAGTTTTGCCATGAAGAATGGGCATAAAATACCAGTGTCTAGATGTGCCAAGCTTGTGGAGATGTATGCAAAAAGACTGTAAAGTGGTCACTGTGTTGTGTAAATTAAAAGATACAAACCCCCCGAAATTCCTTTTAAATTCCAGGTTGTAAGGAAATAAGATGCCAAGGGGGGTGAATACTTTTGCAAGGCACTGTATAGCTAAAGGAGTCCGTTTAAAGCTAGAAGGACAAGGAGATGCTACATGTTTAAAATTGGACTATAATTCACTCTGGATTAAGGATTATAATAAATGGACTGTATGCCAAGTAATGTTTATATTGATAATGATTGTCCAACCACAGTTACATCCTTGCTGTCACGGCAATACCCCCTCAATTGGAGCTCCTGATCAACTGGGAAACACTGCTAAAAATTAAGGCCTGCACAACATCTGCTGATCATTATGTGATATCAGTCTCTGCAATACTGATATTACAGAAGGTTACAATGTGCAAACGAGCCTCTATCCAATTACAGTGTTTCTGACAGGGCCACCACTCCAGGTAAGATATTTGGTGTTCTGATGAATCAATGTCTTTATGTAATAAAGCAAAAATCCTGAACATCCCTCTCTCTCCATTTTTACTTCCAATGTGACTTATCCCTCTGTTCCCACCCTCTTCTCTCTGTATTCATTACTAAGGTGACTTACCCAAAAATTCAGTGCAATCAATACTCATTCCCCAATCCCCCAATTGAAAAGTGGTATGCAAGCACAATAAGGGTGTAACGCACATGTCAACATCTCAAACAACCTCAGAGGAGAAGTGGCACCAAATGACAGTTGGTATAATACCAGCCTTCAGCCTGTTTTCATGGGTCGAGAGCAGCACGGCGGCAACTGATCTTATTTCGTGGAGCCACAACCCCACCATCATCCGGACTGCACAAGCATAGCCAGGATCATTATAACAGGAATGAGCCCCTCTCTTTCCCTACCTATGTCTTATAGTCTCTCACCCTCCTCAATAGCCTAAAGCCTAAATACGTTCACCCCCACCCCCAGTATCGTCCACAATTTTAGGCCGTTTCTAGGCGTCAACAGCAGCATGTTGCCGTGCTGCTCTACCTCATCTGCAAATTATTTTTGATCTCTTTATGTGCCATCACAGTCCCGACCAGGAGTGGACGAAGGAAGCCAGGATGAAAAAGGGCTCTCTCTCGCGCTCTCTCTCTCTCTCTGTTTTCTCCAAATTTTTCTCTCTCTGCCCCTCACCCCGGAGATGGAAGTGGCCTTTAGCTCCTTTCGCCGGGCCTTCGCTGCCCTGCTGCCACTCTGTTCTGCATGACGGGGCACGGCCCTGCCAAGACTGCAGGGTCACATGACCAACACAAAGGGGCTGCGGAGAGTGGGCAGAGCCTGTCGTCCATCACGTGGGTCAGGCCCTGAGGGAGGAGGAATGAGGGAGTAAGGAGTGGGGGTTGGGTAACTGGATTGGGCGAGTGTGAGTAGGTGTATGTTGGGGACGGGGGTGTGCGGGTGGCGTTAACTGTTACAGCGCAGTGTTTCAAAGCCATTGCTTCAATCTTTCTTTCCCTGCAATTACATAATAAAAGAACAGAGTATGTGTCTGTTTGTATTTATCGCTCTGTTATCCCTTGTGTTCAACCAAATGTCTTGTTTTCCTATCAACATGATGACATAACCATGTACATATATACATACACACTTGTCCACCTCAAGCTCAGGCCCAAGCCCAGTGTGTGTGTGTGTGTATGCATTTGAGTGTTAAAGGGACTGCTGCAGAGGAGAGCGAGGTGTTTTGAGCCCCATTTCTCTCGGGTGTTTTTCTTTAGGGCTACTGTGCTGGGCTGAGGTGAGCTGTAGTGTGTGTGTGCATGTATGTCGGGGGTGGGGGAGTTGTTAACTGTCCAAGACAGCGGAAGCAGTTTCTAACTTTCTTTATAGCTAATGTTGGGTGACCAATTTTTTGTATTCATCACCTTGTGAGGACCAAATGTACACAAAATGTTAACTTTTTCCCATTATCATAAGAACACTGGGTCCTCACAAAGGCTAAATACAACATACACACACAAGCTCACCACAGGCCAAGCTCATCGCTTGATGCGTGAACAGGGTGGAGGTTGTTGAGAACCACAGAAACTTTTTTTTTCATGAACACAGTGTCAAGCGCAAAAGCTTTTGGCACACCTTTTAAATATGAATGTTTAAGTTTGGACATCCCAACCCCATATAGCCTGAAGGTGTTTTCCTGCTCATCCACGCCCACTCCAACACTGGAGAGGCTCTGTAATGATACTATTAACAGGATCAGGTGTGTTGTGACAAATACCTTTTGTATTAAGCTTTTCTGAAGACCCAAAAGGGTATGAGTACATTTAGTCCTCACAAAGAGATTAATACCAAAATCTCTTTGTGTGTGTGTGTGTGTGTGTGTGTGTGTGTGTGTATCTGCATGCATGTACACAGGTTTTAATTTTTTTTAATCTTATTTCAGGTGGTTGAGTTTGGGCAAAGGTGAGAGGAGTTAGTCTATATGTGCGTCAGAGCTCTGGTTAACTGTCGCAGGGCAGAGGAAGCGGTGAGGTGTTTCTGTGAGGAATTTTCTGCCCCGATACCCCCCCCCCCCCACACCACCGCACCCACCATTTTCTACCCTCCCACCCCCCTCAACAATCACACGCTGGTTCTCTCACTCCCTCTCCCCCTCCACCGCCCCCCTCTTCTCTGGCGCGCTCGGAAGCCTCTGGAATGTTCCACCACGGACTGTTCCGCCAGCAGTCCGACCTGAGAGACATGCTGCTGCAGTGTGTGTGAGTGTGTGTGTGTGTGAGAGAATGTTTAAAAGGGTCTCGAACACACACAATCACAGGTAACACACGCACCTCTCATGGAAAGAGCCAGGCCACGTACCAGCTCATGTAAGCCGAAGGGCCTGCCTGTGTGTCATTTTAAAAATTCCAGCCACCGCTTTGTTGTCCTTGGTGAAACCCACAGTCGTCCCTAAGCCAAAAAAAAAAAAAAGTCATTCAGCTCCAACCCGTTTAGGTCACGGATGAATTCTGGTGACTCACAGGACCTGCAGAAATGACCCACTCTGGCACAACGAAGTCTCTATAGGCTAAAAAATACAAACAAAAAAACCTGAGCTGTGAAGGTGCGTCCACATGACATGGATTTGACTCAGGAGATCCTGCGGCCCTCAGGGGCAGGGAGGCTTCTGGGTAAACAGCGTGTTTTTGTTCTTCTGGAAAACGCATAAATAAGCCTCGTCACGTGTCTTGCATGTCTGTCAATTGCCATGCCAGATCAAGCTGGCAGACTCCATAACCCCCCCACAACCCTCACCCCACCCCCCATGCCTATTTTAGTAGAAGCTCAGCAACACCAGGGCCTCAAAGACACACATCTGCTCAGGCTTGGGGTGTAAGAACGTATCGCAGCTCATCGATCTGATGAATCAGTTATAAAGAGGTGTGTCAAAAGTCTTGAGTCACCGCCTCATTTCTTCACACACACTTTCTTGTATTTTTAATGAAATACTGAGGACTTTGTCCCTGAACTTGACCAGTTTCAGAGGAATGTTTTTTTGTGACCTACATATCGTTCAAGCAAAACATATGACTTAAGGCCTGAACCAGTGAAGAAACATGTCCAGGTGATTCCAGATGATCAGGTGGTGATCAGTATACTGGTGGTGCTGAATGCGGAGTGGTTGGAACTCCTTTATCTAGGCACCTTGTATCTTGAAGTCTTTTGCAGTCTTTCATAGGAAACAGTAATTTAATCTATCCTGTCTGCAGCTACACAGCCTGATATGCAGCAGGGAGCGCTGCACTGTGTTCTGAACCTTTCCATCAGAGCAGCATGAACTTTTTAAGCAGTTCGAGCTACAGAACCTCTCCTGTGCAACCCAATGGGCTGGCCTTCCTTCACATGAGCATCAATAAGACAGGAACGCTATCAGGAGCATCCACACCCTGCCTCATTTTTCCTGCTTCCAACATCAGCTTCAAGAAGTGACTGTTCCCTCATTGCCTAATATATGAGACACTGTAACAAGATCATCTATGTTCTAAAGTTCAACTGTTGTGAAGGCATTGTAGTTGACTGGTGTGTGTGTGTGTGTGTCTATAGAAACTGATTAATCGTGCAGTAGTCACAGTAGTTACAGATTATTCGGTAACAGAAAGTGACCTGATGGTGGCACAGTGAGACATGGTTTCAATTGCTCGGTTAATCGAAAGGCCAACAGATCAATCGACTACAGATTATATCCAATAATGTGATGAGGGTAGTGAAATGAAACAGTATTTCAATGAATAGGTGATCGATTAATTACCTGCAAATGGTGAAATGGTTGTAGATCCGTTATAGAAGTAATCATTAGTTACAGCTCAAGTTGGAAGTGGGCAGTTTGTGTGTCCACTCTGCAGAGGGTGTAAGATACACCCCCCAACAGCGTCTGCCTGACTGCAGTTCCCCTCCCCCACCATCGCTTTCCTTCAACAAGTTCGGCCCAGTCTGCTGGGAGACAGGTCGGCTACGCCACTGGTGTGTTACGATCCCCATGGCAACCAGCCACCCTCAACCCCCCAGACTCCCTCTCTCTCTCCATCTCCCCCTCTCCCTCACTTCTGCGCACACACACACACACCCCGTGAGGTTCCTGGCTCTCGCTGGCTTGTTTTTTCCGCACGCCGCTGCGAGCCCAGGCCGCGCTCCTATTTCAGGCGCCGTCCAGGTCTTTGGCTGAGGTGTGGTCACCAGCAGAACAGTCACCGTCGAACAGCCATGATTCCCGTTCTTTCCCTGGCTCACCCTGCCCCGTCCCCAGTGTGTTTGAGTGGCAGGACAAACCCAAGTTGCTCGCTTGAGCAAGAGCGCGTTGCTTAATTTCATCAGATGTGGGGAGGACACGCTGTCCGGGTTTTTGAGCGGACAGGCAATCCAACCGAGGACTGAGGATCCTCACCACAGTTAGAAAACAGAGCCCTCGTCCGGCTTTCAGGTTTGAAAAACATTTGCAAACGGTGCCCATGACATTTTGGGAAAAATGAAAGAAAAAAAAAAAGGACCAAAATGACCCAAACAATGGTCCCAGAAATTATTTCCCACAAAAAAATGGTCCAAAATGACCCAACATGGAAAAAAATGAAGAAAAATGGCCTAACAGGATCCAGAATTTAAACATGTTCCAAAATAGCCCAACATGAGGGAAAAATGCAAAAGATGTCCCAACAAGAAACTTTTTTTGGTGAACATTTTATTATGAACCAACAGAACAGAACTACATATAAAATATACTTGATGTAACGGTTAAGAATGTTGGCCTGACCTTTCAAAATCAGAATTAGAAAACCGTGATGTTTCATGATGAACCGACCAGTGGTCCAAAATAAAAAGGGACAAAATCGGGACTTAATCGCATTAAGGTTAGGAAGGATAGAAATGCATGTTTGTGTGGTGCTCTTTTCCACTTCGGTCTTTATGAGGTTAAACGGGAGCGGCCTAATTCTGCCCAGGCCAAGAGGCTTCGGCCTGCTTTGACAGCTTAATTTGCTTTTCAATGCGAGTGGCGTTGCTGTAAAAACCCTCTGGAAGGACCGTAAGCGTCACAGCGGCCAGTTCAAAGGTCTTGATTAACGGCAGGCCAGGACTCGGCTTTCAGAAGCCACAGCCAGGGCTGAGAATCTACTGTGACCAGCACCTAAGGTGTTAATGCCCAGTTTAAAAACAGAGAGAGGGAGAGAGAGAGAGAGAGAAAGAGGGAGAGAGAGGAGGGGGAAAAATGGCGGCAGACCACGCGCTCTGTTGTCCAACCTAAAATGGCTGACATCACTGTCTTGTACCCAGCGAGAGCCCGAACCCGCCGCACCGCCAGGCTCAGCTGACCAAAACCGCCCGCTCAGAACTCACCGGCCCACGGCCCCTCGCCCTGCCCAGGACCTGCACAAACACTTCCCATGTCCTGTCTGGAGATTTCTCATCGATTGGAAAAGAAAAAGAAAAGACACACGGACCCCAACACACCCCACAAACAGCACCCCTTTTCACGCCGTCCGACAGTAGTTTGTCACAACAACAAGGACAAGCACATGACCCAAAGCACGTCCAGTCAGACCACAGGCGGACATGGCATCACGATACTACAGATGGTTTTCACAATGTGTCACTATATACGTAGTGACACATTGTGTCTCCAACATACTCAGAAACGTACAATCAGACATGAAATGGCCCTGAAATGGGGCCCTCAAAAAGCCTGTCCAGATCCTTTTTCAGTTTTGGACAAATTTACTAATGAGACTCGAGCAGGATACAGACACACACACAAACACACACACATTATATACACACACACACACACACACACACACACACACACACACACACACACACACACACACACACACACACACACA
>JBBPDC010000135.1:27639549-27655987 GCA_037974485.1 Hemigrammopetersius urotaenia
TTTACCGATATAGCTGATGGAAATGCTAATTATCAATAAATGTCGACATAATATTTTTCCGTTTAACTTTAGCGCATAAATTCTGCATCAATAGAGATTTTCTGTGAAGTGTTTCTCCACCACGTCCTCCCAGAAGGTCTTATTCCGTGGTCTCTCCCAGACCCGTGGGTTTCCTCACACTGGGGTACTTTCTTCGAGCTCTAGGGCAGTGGCCCCAACCCCCGAGCCGCAGACCGGTACCGGGCCGTGGGTCATGTGGTAAGGGTCCGCGGGCTGCACGAAAATGCTGTTAATAAAGCTGCCAGCACACATTGGATTCACGTTTATTATTATATTTTAAAGATACTCCATTATTATATTTTTAAAATATCCCCATATATAAAAAAAACTGAAGCGCTAAATATTTTTTCGCAAAAACTCCTTGGATGGAAACCTGGCTTGTAATGCGGATGCTACGTGAACTGAAACCACGCTGTCGTGAGTGACATGAGTACTGTCCAATCACAAACAAGAAGTGTGGTCCTACCCTTTCCGTTTTCTGAAATGTCATGTTTTCTGAAATGTCGTTGTGTTTTGCCCTTCTCTGCCACCGTAGTAAACCCTAAAAGATCAATTAAACACTCAACTTTGCTTTCAGCTTCACTCTTTCTTGCTCTCTACCAGCTTTGTTATGTGCAAAATTAATTCATCTAATTTGATAAGTGTGTATCTTTAGGTACTTTGCAGTCTTCCCATCTTTCTTTCTTTTAATTGGTTAATATGCCAAAATTAACTTCTTCTTGAATAACAATCATTAGGTTGACCAGTGATTCCAGACTTTTCAGTATATCTGTATGAGTTCTTATTTGCAACTTTTTCACTGTTTCACTTGTCTTTTTATCTTTGTTTTTTTCGTCCCTCCTCTTCACAGCATGGCTCCCTGGGCAGCAAACGAACCAAAGTCTTCTGAGCTGTTGGTTCTAAACACTGCCCCCTTGTGGCATTTCCTATAATCTCAACTGGCCGGTGAACTGATGATCCTAGAGGACTTGAGCAAACACACACACAACATACACACTGTACATATATTAATAAATATAAACACACTCATTTATTCACTAGAAGCAGTTTTTGAGGCAGCAGGGCAGATCCTGTATAAAAACTAGTGTTTCCTCATCTCACATGTGCATAGTAGTGTGATATTTATTTCTTTACATTCAAACAAGGACCTCCACCAGCACATTATACATAACACACAAACAGAGCAAGCTTCTGTCCTCAGAAATGGAGGTTATTCAGGGGTTAGAAGCTTATTTTTTATTTTTGTACAGTGTTTTGTGTTCTTGCATGGCTTTTTAACAGTGAGGAGAGCAGAGATGGTTTGACAGGTTTTGTATGTATATTTGGACATACAGATATATAGACCTATAAAGATCCCTGATTTTTAAGAAAACAATTGATACGCTGCTTATACTAACTTTTATTACAAGAAAACATTAAAAATACTTAAAACACAAATGTAACCGACTGGTTTTCAAAATGTTATAGTCTGTAGCAACACGCAATATAGTCATAAATGCTCAAACTATTGGTTTTGAAGAGACAAATCAGATGCACTGATATTCACCACCTGTTGATCATGAAAATGTAATGATAATGATCCCAAAATTGTGTCAAAATTATGTCCAGTCCAAAGTAAAGTGGTATGGCCTCCTTAGTCTCCAGATCTTTCTCCCATTGAGCTGCAACGACAAGCTGGACCAACAAGTTCCAAATGAGCGTCCAGTTAATGAGACAAAACTGCTGGCTGCTTGAAAAGGTGATGGGAGGGTTTGGACAGAAGTTCTTTCCAAAAATTGCTAGAAAGTATGTGGTGAATCTGTACTGCTGTGATAAAAGCTAGGCGGAGTTATTTTGATGAAACTCGTACATAAACATTCACCATTCACCCATTAAATTACACTTCAAAACCAGTCAGTTATATGTGCTTTAAGTAGTTCTGCTGTTTTTTGTACTAAAGGGAGCAACGCATCATTTAGTTCTTTAAAAAACAGAAGGGGGGGGGGGGGCATATATATGTCTATATATCTCTGTATACATGTATGTATATATTATATTTATGAGGGCTTACGATTTTGGACAGTTTGTGCTACTTGTCTGCATATAGCTCTTTTTAACAACTAATGAAATCCTCACCAGACAAATACTGTGTAGATGAAATTTAGTGGCCTTTTCACCATTTTGTGCCAAATAGAGTTGAATCTTATTTGATATTTCATGGTATAGAGAACAATAGCATTATTAGTTAGCTATGAAACCCAAAGGGAAGTGCCATTTTTATACCGGTGCCTAAAAATGAGCGTTCATTTCATACAGTTAGGATAACAGCCTCAAATTTCACCGTCAGGTGCGTTGTTTCATTGCTCATGTGTGATGTAACATTAGATATCGCTCATGTTTGCTGAATGTGATACAGATGTTCGTAAATTTCGCAGGTAGATGTGTGTATATGAGCCTTTTGATTTCTTTCACTGCAAAATAAATGACATGGCATTTGAAAGCATCTAAATGTAGGAGGTATTGAGATTTCTATAAGATTATTCAGCTAAATACTAAATTTGAAAGCTTTCAGTGTGATTTCGTGCAGGGACAGACAGTTTTCATTGGGAAAATGATGGTTGATGGAAATAAAAATTATCTTTATAGTTTGATCTGATTTATATACTTAAAGTAAGTAAAAATATGATAATTTTATAATAAGGGTTATTCGAGCACAAGCTAACATTTTTTTTTACTTTTAGTGCCTTTTCAGTAAAACTTTTATATTTGGTACAAAAAATAGTAACTGAATATAATTATTGATGTTTTTGTTAGATTTCTTTTTAGCTATTTTAAACCTCAGTACATAGAAATGTTTACATAAAAAATCGGTTAAGGTTGTCTTGAACACTATCACATGCAGAGTGGAGCTGCAAACAAACATGAGTGATCAACTGAGACGTGTCTGGAGTCCTAGTTCTGATTCTTTAGTTTAGCTCTGGAGCTACAAGGCTAACATCAAACACTGAAACTGAATATTCACCCAAATCTTTTACCATAAAAACATCCCCAAAGACATCCAGCTCTTCATTAAGGTGGAGCGGACTAGTAGACATGGTTTAGGACTTACTATGAGTTATAAAATGAACTAAAGTTCATTGTGGAACCGAACGCTGCACTACTTTTTGCACAAAAGGGTCTGTTTTTACAAACTGCCTCAGGAGCAGGTGCTCTGATCGAGAGTACATTTCTGTGACTCCATCCATCCATCCATTATCTACCATAATACAAAAATAAGTATGGAAGATTATGATCTGAGAGCGGTCCTGCTTTGTGAACAGCAAGCCCTGGTGTCGTCTAAAACATTTGCTGTGAAGTTTAGTTCATTTTTACAGCACACAGGAAGACATACTTTGTCCTAAACCACACACCCCTAGTCTAATAAACCTTAATGTAGAGCTGGATGTGGTTTGAGAGTCCAGAGAAGTTTTGGGGATGAAACAATTTGACCATTGACTTCTAGTGTTGTTAGACTTAGCTCTCGTCAAACAATTTTTTAAAACTGTTTTAGCCTGTTGTAGCTTGCGCCCTTTGCTCCCTTATTCTTACTATTAGAAATGATAAATGAACCACATTTTAGATGCTTCCACTTGTCAAACTGTCATTTTTTCCAGTGATTTTTCATTCTTCATGTTCACTCATGCACTTTATTGTGCAGTTATATAAAAATGAGCACAAAAACACTCAAATGGTGTTTTAACATCCACATCTGCCCTCGTGCCAGTGAGGTCACTTCTATAGTGGTATCTCTGCATGATAATATACATGATATTAAGCCAATATTATAATAATAATTACCCCGAGTAGTGTAAGTGTAGCTGCAGGCTGAGTGCAAAATAGTTAACCCCCCAACCCCCCACCCCCTCGGAATCAGTTTAATCATTCCTGCATGTTGAGTTCAGCTCTCCAACACTGTGAAGATCTCGTCTAGCGTCTTGGTAGCGTAGACGACCTTGGAAATGACCGAACTGTTCGTCTGTCCGGAAGCTCTAGAGCCACCAATAATAAACCTGTACAATCAAATCCCAACCAGAGCCTGTGCTGCTTTTCTTTTCTTTTTTTTTTAAATCCTTTAAAATCTTCTAATTATTATTTATGATTTTGATTTGGGGTTTCTGTGCAGTAAGGACTTTTATTTAATTTATTTTGCAGCTTTAATATAAGTAGTTTTAAGGTGACCTGTGTAATATGCTTTCATAAAAACACCATATGGGTGTTATTTATATGGGTTATTTTTATTTTAGATAAATGTGGATAAAACTTAAAAAAATATATTAAAGCTAAAACAACCTTTGTGCGTTAAATTAGTGTTTATACATATCAAAAAGATAATGAAGAATGTATCATTATTACAAAAACATCTAAACACAAGCAAGATATTTAGAATTAAACTAGGAAAAGAGCTAAAGAGATTTTAAAAAATCATCTTTGTGCTTTAAATCAGTGCTTAAAAAAAAACCAAATAAAAAAGGATTATTTTACCAAAGCATAAACCATACAATGCATTGAGAATTAAACTATGAAAACAAATCTACAGAAAATAATTATGCTACATTTCAGTGCTTAAAGAAATATTTGAGCTAATTTACATATGTTTCCACTAGTCACCCAAATCTTTTCTTCAGAAACATCCCCCAAACTACTATAGACTCTTTCAAAAAGCAATTAAGGTGTATTAGACTAGTGGGTGTGGTTTAGGGTACAGTATAACAGTGGTCCCCAACCCCCGGGCCGTGTGTCATGTGTTACCAGTCCGCAGGCTGCACAGAAAAAATAATTAAAAAAACTTGTATGAAAATGCTGTTAATAAAGCTGTGAGTACACACTGGATTTACTTTTATTATTATATTTTAGAGATACCCCATTATTATATTTTTAAAATATTTAAAATATTTTTTATGCGTATCATTTATTTGTATAAATACATATATTTACATTTACGGCATTTATCAGACGCTTTTATCCAAAGCGACTTCCAATCCCTAACTACAGGGGGCAGTCTCCCTGGAGCAACTTGGGGTTAAGGGTCTTGCTCAGGAACCCATTGGTGGTTTGCTGAAGGTAGGATTCAAACACATGACCTCTTGGTCTAGAGGCACGTATCCTACCCACTACGCCACCACCAGTATACGTATGTTTATCTGCCACTCCTTAAAGGTCGGGCCGTGAAAATAGTTTCTGATATTAAACCAGTCCGTGGCGAAATAAAGGTTGGGGACCACTGCAGTATGACACTGTGAGCTGTAAAAATGAACTGAACTTCAGCACTTAAAGGCGGTTGTTTCAGACAAACACCAGGTCTGCTGATCACAAATCAGTTGCAAATTAGAAGATGGACTCTTGAACCCCGTGCACAAGTCCGCTCCACCTTGGTAAAGAGCTGTAGAGAAGCTTTAATGTTTGCAGTAAAAGATTTGGGTGACTAATGACTTCTAGCATTTGTTAGCCTTGTAGCTTCAGTTCTAAAGTAAAGCAGTCAAATTTGGTCTCAGATTTGGTCCTCATCTGGGGTCAGTGGTGTCCCTTTAAAGCTCTTTACACTATATGAGCAAAAGTATTGGGACACATGACCATAACACCAACAGGGACTTTAATCAGAGTCAAGTATGACTCATTAGCCAAGTATGTAAGCCAGCACAGGAATTTGATTTGGGGCGATGGTGTCTCTCAAGGATTTGGGGGTGGAGGTAGCTCAGTGGGTAGGATACTTGCCTCTGGACCAAGAGGTCGCGGGTTCCAATCCTACCCTCAGCACCACCACTGGGTTCCTGAGCAAGACCCTTAACCCTAAGTTGCTCCTGGGAGACTGTCCCCTGTAGATAGGGAATGGAAGTTGCTTTGAAGAAAAGCGTCTGCTAAATGCTGTAAATGTAAGAACAAGAGTATAAAACACATGTGCGCTTGGGCACAGTCATGCTGAAACAGAAAATGTTCTTCCCCACAGTTGGAAGCATGGCATGTAAAATGTGTTGGTTTGCAGAAGGATTTAGATTGTGCTTCACTGCAAGTAAGGTGACTAGCCCAAACACTGAAAAACAGGTCCCAAAACTTCTTACAGTGTATTTATTTATATAGTAGTTATATATGTACTGCATATTTATATAGAATTTATATATGTACTGCCCATGTCAGACACTGTTAGATGTTGGTTAAAGCCATCTAATTAGCTAGCTGTAAATTTTACAGTTGTGTGCAAAAGAAGCAACACATCCATACTGTAGTCTAGTTGCACAATCATGCAATTCAAAACCACACCAGAAGAGGGCAGTGTCATCTCACAACTGCACTGCTGAGAAAATGTCATTGAAACTTTATGAGTGTAATGTCAGGTGTTATGCGTGTAATGTCAGGGATGAGCTGTTATATTATTAACCATCTAGTAATAAATTAGTAAGTATTATCAGAGACCAGTTATATCACATATGGGGGTGGAGTGTACAGCTTAAGGCACCCCTCCTGCACATTTTAGTGCATATTTACTGTTTATTAACTCAATTTTGATATATTAGTAACAAGAACACGGCCTTTGCTAAAGTTATGGCATATATTTTTCTACTTCACTTTCTATTTAATTTTTTTTGCGTTATGTTAAACTAAAGTGATGCGGTGGGGGAGGGGGTTCAGGGGGCAGTGTAGTGGCCTCACAGCAAGTGTGTGTGTGTGTGTGAGTTTTGTGTTTGTCCTGTAATGGAGTGTCCAGGTTGTTTCTCCACCTTTCAACCCATCAGAGAATGGAGGAAAGGATGAATGAATTTATATTAAAACCAATACAAATAGCTGTGAAATTAGCAGAAAATGTGATATTTTAGTGTGTTCCATGTAGAGGACATTCATGTGTTTATTATGCATATCGCTTAGGAAATCAACCAAATTTTGCACATAAAACTTTTGCACACATCTTTATTTGCAGCCAGGTGGATCTTATTTGATTAAAATGACTAATTCAAAAAATAAGTCAGAGCAACAGCATAGCTACAGTAGGACATTAAACTGTGCTGAACATGTACATAAAAAATAAGCTCGATAGAAAAAGTAAGAAATTTGGGGGGGGAAAAAAGCCAAAAAATCCCAGAAGAAGATTTTTTGCTGGAATGAGGTTGATGAGGCGGTTTATGGATAAAGGAGGGATGTGGAAATTGTTCCTGAGCATCGGTTGGTGGTGACGACACGGGACATGGGTTATTAGGATCTTTAAAGGGACCTTATGGAAAATGTATTTCTCGCTTTGTTCAAATTAAAGTTAAAAACAGCATGTGAACATTGTTAACATTTCACATTCCCAGTTTTTGATTCAACTGTTAATGTTAATGGTAATGTTAATGTTTCTGTGATGTCACAAATGTCACTCTATTTCCATTTGTTCTCCTGTTCAGCCTGAAACAGATTAGCCCCACCCACTCACAAGGATGTTATGAGGAGTGTTTCAAAGTGGACATCTTTTTCAATGAGGTGACCTAGGATACTTGCCTCCAGACCAAGAGGTCATGGGTTCGAATCCTACCTTCAGCAAACCACAACTAGGTCCCTGAGCAAGACCCTTAACCCCAAGTTGCTCCAGGGAGACTGTCCCCTGTAGTCAGGGAATGGAAACCGCTTTGGATAAAAGCGTCTGCTAAATGCCGTGAATGTAAATGTAAATGGTCCAGTCAGAGGTTGTTTACGTCTCAAAGGCACAGTGCCATAGATTGTTTATGAGCTGTTTCATAGCAACAGACTATTTGTTTTGGTGCCTAACACCATGTAAACATCATAAGTAGATACAAAAAAAAAATGTAATAAATAAATATAATAAATAACAAACTAGAACATGTGGGATATGGGCCCTTTAATCCAGGTCTGACAGTGGGACAGTGGGCTGATTTAATGGTTTGAAACTGGAGTAAGGACTCGCAGAGTCTGTGAAAGAAATGTAAATGTCCTTCTCTCTGCTGGCAGAATGAAAGAGTGCGCCTGGCTGCATCGCTTTAGCCTCCAATCACTCTACAGCTGAGGAGCTCCCCATCTCTCCAAAGGGGGACACACAGCATCTGAGCTTCAGTTATTCCCAGTGAGCAATCAGCACTACACACGCCCACACAACTTAGCGTGTACTGCGTGTGTGTGGTTTTAATAGTCTTCTGTGTAAATGTATGGAAATGGACCAGTATGTGTTTAGTGTTATGTTGTGTGTGTGTGTTTGTGTATGTATGTGTTTGTTTCCTTTAAGAATTTTTTTAATTAATTATTTTTTGATTTTGTGATTTTATGTACCATTTACATAGTATATTAATTACTATGCACTCAGTACATTTATTTGAATTGCACTCAGTCACATTGTTTAAATTGTTTCATCAGAACAGCTCCAGACAGAGGTCCAAACTCCTCAACTGATGCAGATTCATGATTCACCACTGAAGATCACCTTTATCCCCTGATCTATGATCTTCTCTGAAGTCTCTGAGACCTTGTTCCTATGTGTTTAGGTGTTGTTTGGCTGTTTTGGGTGTGCGTTTGGTGCACTAGGTGGCGCTGTCACCTCACAGTGAGATGAAACAGGCAAAACTGACTGAATCGGAAGACTTGTAAGCTTTTTTTTTTTTACTTTGTAGCAAATTACAGACACAACACAAAACAGTTTCTGGTTAATACCTGATGAACATTCTGGCTTCATAAAACACCTTGAACTAATTCAAATACATTAATTTAGTTGATAATTTATTTGTAATTACATTCAATCACATTGTTTTTATTGATTTCGTTAGAATGACTCCCACAAAGAAATGTCAGGTGGGTTTAAGTGTGTGTGTGTGTGTGTGTGTGTGTGTGTGTGTGTGTGTGTGTGTGTGTGTAATGAACCAGTGACCTGGGATAGGCTCCAGGTTAGGAAAGTGGCACAGAGAATGAATGGATAAAGTAATGTTAAAATCAGAAAGTTGACCTTTCATAAATTGGCCTTAAATGTCGAGAAAATTGTGACATTTAGTGTCATGTAGAAGAAAGTCGTGTGCTTGTTTTCGCTTCAGAGATCAACCTGACATAAGTGGGGGTGCTTAAACTTTTGCACTCACCTTTACCTGCGGCCATTACAAAAAATAGAAGTCTTAGTAACAGCAAAGCGACAGTAGGCCAATAAACTTGAATGCTGATTTTCTGGATGTAAATACCCATTTAATTTTCCTTATGCAACTGTCAAGAACAAAGTGACACCTGTTTATATTTGTTTCTTTCTCTGTTGTTTTGTTGTGCATTTCTGGCTTTGCTATGTTTTCTATCTTTTCTGGACGTGTTCCCTGGTTTGTTTATCTTATAAAATCGTCCCATTTTTGTTTAAAATTACACCAACTTTTTTTTTTCCTTATGCAGGACCTTCCCTTCGGTTCACCAGCACACTTTCAACTGCCCATTAAGGTCTCTTTTGTTACTATAAACTCACATTTCTGCCAGTATTTATCGTAGAAATGCTAACTACAAGGTGAATCCATCATTTTTATCTGATTCCATCATTAAGTGAATCCTTATTTTTTCCTTACAGATTGAGGGATTCCATGATTTGTTTCTTTATCGGTTTGAAAAACTCATCTATTAATTAAATCCACACACATATGTGAGAGGCGAGACAAACACAGGTACTTATATACATGCTTTCCTTTACTAACCAGCCAGTCATGTGCATGAATAAAGAAAATAGAAAGAAAAGAAAGAAAAATATTAAAGAAAACAAAAGTAATGGTTCTAGGGCCTTGACTGCCACCACGAGGCCCTCCTTAACCAAAATAAATAAACAAATAAATTAACTCAAACCCCTTTGGCAGCTCCCATAGCCCCTTGTGTGTGAAAGGGTCCCTGGCAATACGTTCTCCGACCGTCTCCGAGTGTCCGTCCTTACACCGGCTCCTCACAACCCCCTGGCACGACGTCCGTCCAACTCACCAGTCGTCCAGTACCCTGTGGCTCACCTTCCTCTCCTCGGCGCATGACCTACAACACAGAGCACAAAGACCTCAGCCCTATCTGCCCATGACTGGCCCACATGCACTCCTGGTATGCTGAGCCTCTTTCCTTCGGGCTGGCTGGGGCGCGCTGACGGTCCCTGCCTCTCGGTCTGTTTCACTGCCACGCCGGTGTTTCCAATCTCCCTCGTTACTGTTTCTTTCACCTCCGCTCCACTGTCACTCTCACCACACCAGGGCTTCTGAAAGGCAAACAGACAGAGAGAGTCTCCCAAACCACGACCCAGCCGCCTCACCACGTCATCAGCCCCTGATCTCGGTACCCGAGTCCGCTCACACGTCCCCCGATGCGGTAAGGCTGCAGCTCCACGGTTGCTCTAGAAAGCCCTCTTTGTCCAAACTTTCACCCCAAGAACGTCCAGGGAATGCGTATGCCTAGAGCATGGTCTCGCTCATCCTGAAAAAGGCCCCAAGCTCCAGTCAATCAATCGTCAGAGGAAAATGTTGTAGGAAAATGAGACAGTAGGTCGCTACAGTAATTTATTTCAACATGTGTGAACATGCATATAAATACAGTGGAGAACACAAAGGGGGGGTTGTTTAACCAGCTTTAAGGTCAATATTTGTTCTGAGCAACATTCACAGTCTGAACTCTTTAAGTAACTTCAGGAATAAGTTCTTCAGGTTTCTTGAAGGACATTCCAAAGCTCTTCTTTGGCTGACTTTTGTTCTCTGTCCAGACGATTCCAGACTACTTCAGTAGTCAGAATCAGAATCAGAAAACATTATTGATCCCAGAGGAAAACTTCTTATGTGATGACTGCCACAACACAAAGAGACAAGACATTTACATTTACAGCATTTATCAGACGCTTTTACCCAAAGCGATTTTCATTCCCTACCTACAGGGGACAGTCTCCCTGGAGCAACTTGGGGTTGAGGGTCTTGCTCAGGGACCCAATGGTGGTGCTGAAGGTAGGAGGGTGGGATTCGAACCCATGACCTCTTGGTCCGGAGGCAGGTATCCTACCCACTGAGCTACCCCCACCTGCTACCCCCACCCAATGTAAAATAAAATAAGTCTAAACAAAATCAAAATAAAAATCAGTAGAAAGAAAACAGCCACGGCATGAAATGACTATGCTACATACAGAAATGCTTGGTATAATATCGATCTATAAGTTGTTAGGAATGTTGGATGTAATCATCTGGGCTTCAGGGAGGCCACTCCATGACTGATTCTTTAACTGCATTGGATCACTGAGATGCTGAAAAATGAAGTCGTTGCTAATCAGTTGGTTTTGCAGGGTGCGCCAACACTTTTGCACAGTACTGTACATTGCATGAGACAAAATAAATCTGCCTATGAAGTTCTATCTGCCTTTACCTTTTTAATGCTGGTGTTGTGTCATAATGTCTGGCATTGATTTGCAGGTTTCTGTGTAAAATTCCTGACATTCAGGCATCACAAGACCCACAGATCCTGTTTTTCGGTCAGGCTTGGCTGACCTGCACGCTGAGGCAGAGGTTCCACAGTCACAGCAACCAGTGACCCAGGGGGCTGTGATGACCAGCTGCCCTGCAGGCCTGATGGAAGGCCTTCACTTGTTGTTCCTGTCTCAGGTGAATCTTTAACCTTCTTTAGTGGTGTCGACAGTGCCAGAGTGATCATGTGTTTTCTACAATAAGACCTGTTCAAAGTTTAGAAATGTCCTGGAGAAAAACAGGCAGGTTAATTTTTTGCTTTGGAGATTCATCTTATGCAGGAGACAGTTGCAGGCTATGAGGCCAATGCCAGCTAAAAGCAAAGCTAGATTATATTCCACTATTTAGGCCATTACAGCCCATGTGGACGTGTTCGGAAATCACTAATAGATTTGCTTATATGGTTTCTGACATTGAATGACTTACTGTTAAGTATAAAAATGGACTAAAGTAAAGGTAAAACAATAGAAGCTGTCTCAAAGCCCAACATTTCTCCATAAGATCAGTTTATTTGGAATTCAGATTAATGCTAATTGGTGCTAACTTCCATTAGCTGTGTTAGTCAAGTAGCTATGTAAGCCTTGTAGCTATGTTGGCCACGTAGTTATATTGGCCTTTCATGCGTACTTTGTACAAACATGTCATGCTTAGTGGCAAGTTGAGTCTGGAGAAAAATGGTGTAATTGGTGTTTTTTTGCAACCCCATTTCTTTACAATTGTCCAGTTGAACTTTTAAATAGGTCGAACTTAATTGTAACTCTGATATCTTGTCGTTCTGAGTGAAAATGAATTAATGGTTTTATAAACTTGTACATGTGGAATGGCTTCAATCTTCACCCATATGAAAAGCAAATTTCTTGCACATGAATATATATAAGATAGTAAAATAATTAATAGTATGATAAAACAATAATAATAACAAAATAGATAAATGTAAATAAATATAATAAATTAATACAAAAATATGCAAACTGTTCTATATTAAATAACAAAAATGTTTGATATGGCCAGTTGGGAGAAAAGTGTGACTGTGAACGTCCTCTAGGAATTGAGGCATATGAATTGTGCTCCTTTCCTCAAGAGTTAATATTTGCGAATTAATGCTGATTCCTGAAAGGACTCGCAGCAGGATGACTCATGTGCAGCTGACGACGGGCCACTCCATCTTACTGCCTGAAATCCCGAACCCTGTTTCGTTCAGCGTGGGCGGCGATTCGTGCACATTATGTTAACTACTGTAGAGGGGAACTGTATTTAATTCATCATACCCATTCGATGTGGATCTGAATAGCTGAATGTTTAACAGTTGGGAAATGACAGCGTATGGGGTGGGCTGGGGAGACTCGCAGAGGGAGGATTTTTTACCCGTGTGTGTCCACATACATGTATTTAGTCCTTTATGGGGACTGGATGGTGGTCCCCATTTCGTCAACCCTTTTTTATCCCATTAAAATGCTGCTTTTCTTAGAATAAAAAGACAAAGAAAAAGATCAGCTTTTGGTTGCTGAAGTTAAGTAACAGTGATGAGAAAAACCCTCAGGTTCTTCAAAGAACACCATCATGTTTGTCTTTAAACTTACTTATGTGCTACAGCACTACTTTTACTTCATTATTTAAAAATCCAATAAAAATGATCCAGTCATATTCTTTTCTCTATGGTATCTACGCAGAAGGAGCTAAAGGAGCTCTCCTACTAGTCAGGCCTTCAGGAGCTGGACTGAAAGTCTTCTATGTTAGATTAACCACCAAGTAGTAAGAGACACCAACCAATCCCATTTTGATTTCAAGTTGGTGGGATTACTTATTGTAATAGAAAACGTCACTCTATACCTTTTGGAGAATCTAGATATGTCACTGACTGTAAATTAGAGTAGTGGTCCAACCAGTGGTTGTGTTTCAGATAGTGTAACCAGTGTGTGTCTCAGATGGTGTAACAAGGGGATGTGTGTCAGGTAGTGAACAGCCGCAGCTCTTTGATTGGACTCTTTACAGAAGTTGTCACCATAGAAATGGCAAATGAACTCACCAACATGTTCATGTTATAAGTTTCAGATACAACACAGAATTAATTTAATACACTTATGCTTGATTTAGAACACTCAGAAAACATTTATGTTCAACAGAACCAGACATCTCTTTAACACAAATAGGGATGTTTTATTCTTTGTCGACTCCCAGTGAAGCTCCATGTGAAGCTCCATGTGTCTGGATGCTGATGATGGTAAATAGTGAATTTGAAAGAAGTCCGTTTTTTTCTGGAACTATTTTGCTTCACAGTGTCCTGAATGTATCCCTACAGCTGGCATGGTTTTAGTTTTAGGACCAAAAGCTTCTCAAAACTCTGGTTAAACAAGAAGTCAGGCAATGCAACCATAACCATTTGATGGAAAGAGCTTTTGGAAGCAAACATCTGGCTCTTTTCCCCACCACTGTGATCAGAACGAAGCACTCCAAACTGAATGACTTGGAATTTTTAGAAAATTGGTGGAATTCCCCTTAAACTTAGCTTTGATTTAGTGCTCTGCTCATACAATTGACGCGCCCTTGAAAGGATAGGAATACAAACAGGCCTGTGTGTGTAGGTGTGTGTGGAGGGGATGTAATCAGTCGTTGAACCTCCCGGGCTGCGGAGCTCCGGTGACAAATTGAAAGTGTCTCAGTCTAGTTTATTGCCCTGATCAGGTCAAACGAAAAATATTGGAGGTCCGAGCGGGTAGACGGCGCCGTCCGCCGCAGACAAATGGACTGATCATTTCTTATTGAGAAACAATTCCTAAAAGGTAGTTTGGAGCGTGAGTGAGGGAAGCAGTGGGCTCGGAGCTTCAGCGCGGCCCGCCGCTCCCACCATGACCCCTTCCTCCGCCGCTGGAATTAAATGAATAGAGAGAGGGCGAGTTTCTGATGGCACAAATCCACCGCACAGACACACCATTTGTTATGAACTAGGGGGTTCTGATGAAGTGTGGGGAGAGGGCTCCCTTTTTTATTTATTTATTAATTTTTTTCCTCTTCCCTCTTCTTCTCCTTTGCTCTCTCTGTCTCTGTCTCTGTCTCTCTCTCTCTCTCTCTCTCTCTCTCTCTCTCTCCCTCTCTGTTTCCCGGGCGAGGTACAAGGCCGGCCTTCAGGCTGCTACTCTTCAAATGGATGGAGGGAGGCGATTGAATTTTACACTCTCCTGCCTATGATTAATACCCACAGGGCTGCGGTCGACATGGGGAAAAAGTGTGCGCGCTGGGATTGGTTTGAAGCCAGGTGTCCACAAGGTGGCGCTCTTGATCCACTGTTCTTCTTGGCGGCACTTTAAAGATGTACTTGGGCAAAGAAGTCAAACATGTTCCAGGAAAATGGACAGGAGTATAAAAGCATCTGCATTTTCAGCTAGGAGAAGCATTTTAAGTCATGCTTATAGATAAGAGTGAGTTGTACAGTGCCAGAAACCACATAAGGGAGTCTATTGAAGAACATGAACATGGTTTGAGACTTGCATGACCTGAGCTAACATTACTTGTTAGGTACATTAGCTGTGCAACACAAATGAAGCAAATTTAAAGAGCTCATATCTATTTGAGGGGCCTATATTTTATATTTTATATTTTTTTTATACTGTATTGAATTGTATTTATTTATGCCTTTATTTATTTATTTAATTTCCAGATATCCACTTATGACATCTGTGTAGTTTTATGTACCGTTTTTTTAATTTTATATATTTTTTATTTATTAACCATTTTCTAACCATTCTTTATACTTTAATATTGAACAGACCGTTTTTGTTGCAGTGTTGACAAGACTGACATATCTAAATTTCCTTGTAATGATTGGCTGCCTCGTATACCTCATTTTAAAAAAACCCAAAAAGCAATCCAGGTTTAACCCTGCAGGGTAGGGCATGGAGTTTACTATTTGAAACTTGTTTACGCATAACAAACATGATTATTTATAAATAAATTGAGGTAAATTCTTTTTTTTTTTTTTTTATAATATGGGCCCTTTAAGGACACCATATGTCTCAGCTGATCGAGTACGTTTCCCCACGAGGGTAAAAACTGCAAATTTGATTTTCTGCTGAACTATTCCTTTAAAGCAAACCCTCCCGTTCACTTCCAAGTCAACGTTAATAGAACACCCCCCCTTTTTATTCGCTTCACGGTGTGTTTCTCAGAATGCTGTTCTAGTGTAGCGGGCAGTAAATGTCAGTTTATCACTTAACCCATTGTAAAAGGGTTGAAAGGTCTAATAAAACTCCAGTGAGGCGGCATTACCGGACTATATAACGGATGTTTATGGCTCAGGCTTAGGTATTTGGGGGCCTACTTGTTAAACGCTAAGGTGCAGCTATGAAATATTTCATTTTTTTACAGTATTTTTATAACTGGGCCTATGTTCCTGAGATACTCTTGATTATTTTTTTTTTACTAATTTCTTGTTATTTACTTTTTAAAATCATCAGAATCTATACATTAATTGATAATATGACTGCAATTTTGTGTACCAGGACAAGATGCAGAATCTCAGTGGCTTTGAGCTTTGACCCTGTGACATCCACGCACACAAGTGTTTTGTCCCTGGAAACGTTAAGGGAAGCGGAAACGAGTGAGTGCTTTACAGATGAAAGGATCGATAAGGGCCTCGGCACCTCAGACAGGAGACACTGGCTGGTTTAATTTTGCATAAATAATGCAGAAAGGCAGAGTGTGTGTGTGTTTTTCCAGGATGAGAATGTCCAGAGAAAAGCAAGCGATAATCATCAAGTTTTTTGATTGAAAAATCTGTTATTGATTAAGGCAGATTCTAGAATTTACAATGATGAGGATTCAATACTGATATTTCAATTAAACCCAAGATTATGCACAAGTACACTCTCGCTCTCAAAATACACACACACACACACACACACACACACACACACACACACACACACACACACACACACACACACACACAC
>JBBPDC010000135.1:27684822-27698371 GCA_037974485.1 Hemigrammopetersius urotaenia
TGTGTGTGTGTGTGTGTGTGTGTGTGTGTGTGTGTGTGTGTGTGTGTGTGTGTGTGTGTGTGTGTGTGTGACTCTGACAGCGCCTGTGTGGTATCCACACTCATTAGGGACCTGTTTTCTTTAGCCTGGCTCTTCTGGGGCCTTCTTTGAACTCCCATAGCAGTTTTAATCAAAAACTCTGTGTGTTCCTCACTATTTTTAACAACAAAAACCAGGGTCTTTCCTTTTTTTCGCTTCTATAAGAGGGACAGAACAATGATAAATGACATGCAGAGATTATTTTAGAAAAAATAGACCACAGAGAAATCCACCCTTTCTAGCTAATTAAAAAAGTATCTTGGTGATCAATCTGAGTTACACAGGTTTTCTGCTTATCTTAAATGTTGTCAAGAATCAATAATCAAGACATGCACTGGAGCTAACAATTAATACTTTGTTCAAACCAAGTTGTTAACAGGTAAAATTGCACTAAGTTTTGCATAATGAAATCAATAAATAATATGTAAAATAATTAAAACTTAGGAATGGTTTCATGTGAAATGCTCAGGTTTTTACATCATCTACCGCTTAGGAAAAATTGCAGTGTTATACAAGTTAATGAAAAGCTTTTAACATGATCAGTATACAAATGCTCAGAACCTGTTGTGACCTCATTTACTTTAGAAGCTCAGATTCATATACAGCAGATATAACTGCTAATTGTTGAATTTTTTTCTTATAAGTGATCATTAATAATTTTAAGATTAGTTAATGACCTAATTAATAACAGGCAATATAATAGCCTGAGAATTCAATTTTGATCAAAGAAAATAGGTACTTAATTCCGATGTAATTAAATCACCTTTTAAACTTTTAGTTCAGTAGACCAACGCACGTTGTGTTCCACATTACCCTCAATAACCCCTTTAACGCTGAGAAGTTCATTGCTCTGGTCGACTGTTGCTCATCGTCTGCCCCGCACTACAGTGTGTGTTCTCTCCAGTGGGCTCAGCAGGCAGGAGCCCCCGCTACAGGTCATTAGAGGTCAGCATCCTGCACTGCAGCCCCTCAGCCCTTTCCCAGGGGAGTGTGTGTCGACAGTGCCCTGCGGCTCTTCCATGACATACACACCCTAACCCCATCACACACCCCTCCTCTGTGCAGCTTTAGTACAAGCAGATATTGCCCTGTTCACTTTAGATCAAAGGGCCTGTGTGTGGGTAGACTTGTGGGCTGAGGGTGCATGGAGGTTAGAGGATGGAGAAAAAATTTAAGTGTGTGTGTACAAAGTCCTATTGTCATATTAAAATTATTGCTGTTAATTTGTTCAACATTTCTAACTGTTTTCTTAGGACTGGACCACTTGTTTATATGCTAGCTTTGAGAATGGTGTGTGAAGGTTTGCTGCAGGTACAGCAAACTCCTCAGCTGGCTGTCATTATCCCTAATGTGTGTGTGTGTTTGTTTGTGTGTGTGTGTCTCCTCAGGCCACTGCAGCAGCCACTCGAGCTCTACAGGAGAGCAGCATGAAGCTGAACCCGGAGGTGGAGGGCACAATCATCAGAGTGCCCGTTCCCAAGTGAGTGACCACAGCCTGGGGCACTGGCTCAGCAAAACACTTTCACCTTCAACACCATTCCTGACCCTTCCCTCTCCCCTCTCTTTCTCTCTCTCCCCTCTCTCCCCTCTCTTTCTCTCTTCCCTCTCCCTCTTTCTTTCTCTCTCTCTCCTCTATTTTTCTCTCTCTCCTCTTTCTTTCTTTCTTTCTTTCTCTCCCTTCTTTCTTTCTTCTCTTTCCTCTCTCGCTCTCTCCCCCCCCCTTTCTTTCTTGCTCCCTCCCTCTCTCTACCTGTCAGTCTCCACATTTAACAGCTTAATCATCACAATATCTTATATGTATAATGATGGGATAGTTTTCTACCTCTCTCTCTCTTTCCACTTCCTCTTTCCTCTCTCTTTCTCTCCGTTCTCCCTCTTTCCTCTCTCTTTCTCCCCTTCAGTCTTTCTCTCTGTCTCTGTTTCTCGTCTCTTCTCTCTCTCTGTCTCACTCTTTCTCTCTTTATATTCACGATCATCATCAGTATTTTAAATAGTATGAAGAGCAGGTTTTATTATATATTGGAAGGTTTTTGTTTACAAACGGTTGCTAAAAGCACATACTGACTCTATTGACCTCAAATGTGGTTTAAACATCTAAGAGGATTGGATTCTGATGAGTGCCTGTGGAATTGTTCTCAGTGCAGGACTTTAGTCAGGTTTTCCTGCAGTTTCGCAAAGAACATGGCAGCATCTAAGTAGTTGTCTGTTAGTAGAGATAGTAACATGTTAGTAAGAAATAGTAACATGTTAGAGAAACAACATCCTCTTAACTTCAGAAAACTGAAGCCCAACTTTGAAATGAGGTAATCATGCACAAGAGCAAATTTGGCTCTGTCACCCTCCAACTTCGCTGTGACCATTACACTATTACAGTAACACTGAAAAAACACATCCATGAATTTACAAAACACCTCTTTCTAAGAGTCGATACACAAACACACACAGAATAACAGAGAGTGAAACTTACAATAATTAAAACAGTAATGGACCAAATTGGTGATTATTGAAGATACAAATTATCAAACTAACATTTTGTTGATAAATGGTTTCCCATTCCACTCATTTCAGCTTGAAAAATGTTTTTTTCCCGAAATGTTTATTTTAGTAGCCTTATTTGTATTGACCTATTTGTTGGTTTAAGTTCTGCATGCATAGTGGGCGCTACTGATCACAATAATGACATTTACAAAAGACTGATGTCATTTATTATTATAAAACAATACATTTCTTATTTTAATGGGAAAAAAGGATTTTAGGGTACAAATTATTGCAAACCAACCAAGAAAACACTTTATTTAAAGCATCTTTGCAAAATGCTATCCGTTTCCAAACTTTTTATGCCTCTAGTCACATTTATTTTTACTGAAATACAGCTTTTAATCAGTTTAACATCATCACGGAAAGTTATTCTGCTTGTTGGCCAGATGTTTTTCTGTGCTTGATTAAATTTTCTCTAATTCCTTTGTGTTAGTTTGTACTGCTGCACCAGAGATTACAGTAAACAGCATGAGGTCTGACAGATTATAAGTCAGTGGTGATATTTAACATGCTGCATAAAAAATCCGCAGCCATTGCTGGATCCTGTTTCATCCAATACTGGAGTTGCCTTCGGGAATGAAAAAAGCTCTCTGTGGTCTGTAGTTTCTGACCGCTCCTGCCTGCCCCTGCCAAGCAAAATAGCCTCTGCCTTTATTCTGCGAGCCACAAAACGGGTTGATTAGAAAGCCTCGGCGTGCCCATGGCTGTTGTAGCGGCTGCAGGTGCTCGCATGGCAGCGGCGCTCAAAGGGGCCGGGCGCAAAGCGGCCGCAATCAGCCCCAGCTCCTAGCGTGGATTTGCATATCTAAAGAGAGCATAAGGCTTGATTGGCTCCCAATCACTAATTACACACATTGTTTGTAGTAAACAGACACTGCACTTGGACTGTTTGCAAATGCTTCACAGCAAAATGCCAATTAAGGAGGAGGGGAAAAACTTCCACGAATACCAGAAATTAGTCAAGAAATAGTTGGTCAGTTTTGCAGCCCTTCCAGTTTGTCTTTATAAAGTAAAAAAAAAGGAAAGGGGGGGCATCTGGATTTGCTTCTGCAACTCAAACCTGGCCTATTTTTAAACAACAGATTTTTTACATTTTATTTCCTTCATTATTGCTGCGTCTGGAAAAATGAAAAAGACGCGTTTTCCATTTCATCTCTGCCAGGGATTTTATTATTACGTAATGTGTCCACTTTATTTGAAATGGGATAAATAAATTAATTACCTGGCCTGGTCTCTTCTGGGGACCAAATATCTAAATATGGAAAAATCTGTAGAAACTTGGATATTTTGCTGGTCCTTACAAAGAAATGTGCACCAAAAAATAATTTTTTTATGATAATAGTTTAGATTTAGGTTTAGCATTACACAAATATGGTAAGGGGTGTTAGTAGCCTAGTGGGTAAAACACATGCAAAAGTTGCAGGTTCAAACCTCCCACTTTCTGGGGCAGCTGGTGGTCTAGGGGTTAGGTTGTGTGGTCGAATCCCAGGACTGCTAGTGTCATCATTGAGGTACTCTTGAGCAAGGCACCATCCTCACACTCTGCTTCCTGAGTGCCCCCATTGGTGGCAGGCCACTGCTTGGTGAATGGGTTAAATGCAGAGGAAGAATTTCACATTGTTCAGACTTCATTGCACAAGTCAGTATAAACATAGTTATGCTGTGTGTACCTGGCCTTATGTTTGTATCTTGTGGCGGCCAAATGTCCTCATAATTAAATGATTACTGAAACATCTGTAGCTGTGGGTTCAATGTGTTGGTCCTTACAAAAAAATGTGCATCACAAATTCAACATTTGGGTTAGGTTTAGGTTTGCATAACAAGAATATAGTATTGCACAAGTCAGTAGAGTACAAATATAGTAATACCTGTGTGTGTGTGTGTGTGTGTGTGTGTGTGTGTGTGTGTGTGTGTGTGTGTGTGTGTGTGTGTCACACACAAACACATGCTCAGATGTGGATCAGCAAGTCTGAAAGATGGAAAGAGGCTTGTAAAGTGGAAGCAGTCTGAGATTATGTAATCCGAACTACTGGCACCTGTGCGTGCCCTCGCTACAGTGGTCCTCACCCAGTGGGGCCTCTAAACTGTGGTTTTCACAGCGAAGTGGCCCAGAAAAAAGGAAGGACGAGCCATTTTTCTGTCTCTCGGGAGCTGGTCTGAACAACACATCAGAGCAGAGAGCCTCTGAGAGGGTGTCGAAAAGGCCCTGTCTCCCCCTCTGCTTTTCTCTCGCTCACTTTTTTTTCTCAAGCTCTCTTGGTCATGTAAATGTCGGTCTGATTCAAATCAGCAGGCTGCAGGAGAACGTGACAGGGGCTCCACATTTAGGCCTGCGTGCTTGAAGACTATAAATACAGTGAGCTTCTAGTGGTTCCAGAGCTTGCATTTATCCGTTTTAGCATGCATTTGCTTACCAATACAATATAAAGGGACGTCGCATTTTTGCATTTACCAGGTAAACTTCCACCTCACTGCAGGAGAGAACTGGGAAGTGGAGCCTTGAAAAGCTACTAGAAAAAGTGGAAAAAAATATTTAAAACATTAAACATGTAGTCTGTTACCTTTCCGTAAAGGTTTCTGTCTGTTTCTGTGTGATTAATGTGAAATATTTCCTTCGGGATTATTCTAGAAGAAGCGAAACAGAAGAAACAGTCAGAAAGGAGATTCAGAAAGCAGTTTGTTATTAATGTGAATCCTCTGATAGTCTGATCTATTAGAAAACAGTGACCAGTGTTGCAGAGTGCATATGAGGCTGTGGACGTATTTGAGTAAAGTATATTCATTGTATGAGATTTTTATATATCTACTGATTGGTAGGGGTGGGCAATATGCCAAAAATATACCATCACAATATTTACTATCACAAATTTACAGGCATGATTAGCCTGAGCTTGTGAGAACATGTGTGATTTAGAGACATTTTTATCTTAAATGGCACCAAAAAATAACACACATAGTTTGCACACAAACCACTGGCCTTGAAAACCAAACAAAACTGAGGGTTATGCCGAGGCCAGAGCCCACACTATAAAGGGCCATTGTACTCTGTTTTATCATCACAGCCATGTGACCAAGTGACAGTAAAGGGCCCACCTGCACAAACCACTGGGCTTATACAGACGGAAGAATGCGATGGGAAGGAAACAAGCGTTCACTGTCTAAAAATGTCTACCTCTCTTCTGTCATCTTACTAGGACACACTCATATGCAGTAAAGTTAACACTGTAAAGTGTGATTTACAGTATTACCGGTAAAATCCTCATACATTTAACTGCTTAAGCTCTAAGGGGGTCCATAGTTCCATTCCTCAGTACCTGCATAGCTTTCACTGTACAAAAGGGTGCCCTGAAGTTTGTTTATTCTTTACATTTCCAAATAAAATATATGACACCATGGCTCCAGGTATAGCTGAGATATGCACATCTGTCTTCTTGTTTTCATAAACATGCGAAGCCTGTTTGTTGGTCCCTCCCTTAAGCCCTATTAATGTAATCCTGCAACGGTTTTACAGGTAAACAGTGACCACGGTGTTTCATAATGTTCTATTTAACGAAGCAGTTCTTTGACTGTCGGCTGAAAGCAGAAAAGGAAAGAATCATTGTTGATCTTAATGGTGACACATTGAGGTCACCTGGTTGGGTGTGAAACTGGGGAGAGCGTGTTTGACTTCCTTGTTTTAAATCAATCAAAACCTTTCTCTCCACACACACAAACACACACTCAGTCACACATTCATACTCTTACCTCACCAAGAGTAACAATGGAATACAAAAAAAAACATATGAGGCAAGCGAAAAGATGTGTGTCACAAATTCACCAATTAGCATACACATGTTTTCCGAGTTTTGGAATGTTGCTGATGGTATTAAATATGAAAATCTGATCTTGTCCTGACTGATCAGCATCATTTTGTGTGTGTGTGTGGGGGGGGGGCTGTGTGAATTAGATGAGATCTGATGACCTGCCCCTTTAAATCCTGACGTTCCTGAGTGTCATTCTTTAGGGCTGCCTTGATAATTTACATAAACTCTCTCTCTGCAGTGAATGAGTACCTGTTCATGGTGCAGGCCCGAGGCATGCGGATCCGGGAGAACATGAGGAACATTGGAGCTCAGGTGTTGGAGCAGGTTGTGAGAAGTGCCTACAACATCAACGGAACAGGTAGAGCTCGGCTCCTCAACGCTCAGCCCTGCGAAGCCTCATCAACTCCCATTATTAACTCATCTGCCTCACTCGTAATTGAACATACAATAAACAGCAAAGCCATTTCCCATCTGTACCCATAATTTAATACCCACCATAAGTGATGTGACAGGTAATTTGTTGTAAGTTGATGCATTTATGCATGAATCTGTGATGTATCTCATATTCATTCTCCTCTCTCTCTCTCTCTCTCTCTCTCTCTCTCTCTCTCTCTCTCTCTCTCTCTCTCTCTCTCTCTCTCTCTCTCTCTCTAGACTATCCATATGATTTTAACCTGAGTGAAACAGCCGCTCCCCCGACTCCATACCTCCCTGAGGGATTCACCTACCTGCCCAGTGACATCTGTCCTGAGAAGCTGCCCACCATGAGTATGTATATCTCCAGATTTTTATGCTTCTGGTTCTTGAATGGGTTATTACTGAGCATTTTCAGGAAGTTCATCGCATTACTGTGTGATTATTTGAGCTGTGCTACTGCAATGATTATTGTATGAGTCCAACTTTGAACTTTTTTATGAATTTAATTATGTTTGCATGGAGGTAGCTCAGTGGCCAAGAGGTCATGGGTTCGAATCCTACCTTCAGCATATCACCACTGGGACCCTAAACCCCAAGTTAGGGAATGAAAGTTACTTTGGATAAAGAATGTGTGTAAGACCAATAAGATCTATAAATCTATTTGGCCTACTTTCTCATCCATCCATCCATCCACCCATCCATCCATCCATCCATCCATCCATTTTCAGAACGTCTACAGCTAGCTTGCAAAATGTACTGTAGGACTACACCTACTGAATATGTTCGGTTTCAAACATTCTAATGAATATTTTTTAGAATATTTAAATAATCTATAAGATTAATAATGTATTATTCTTATTCTTGTTCTTATTCTTGTGAAAGTTATATGAGAGTATGTCATTTAGAATATTTCTTTCCTTTATGATTGTGATGTGTATTTCATTGTGATCTGGCAGTTCTCAGTATCTCTTCTCTCCTCAGAGGGCCGTTTAAAGGTGGACATGAGTGAAATTGCTCTGGAGGAGGTGGAGAGGGACTTAAAGCAGGCAGACCCCAGCCTGACCCTCGGGGGCCACTGGAAGCCTCAGGATTGCATCCCCCGCTGGAAGGTGAGTCTCAGTCTCATCCTTCCACCCTTGCTTGTTCGTACCATACCACGCCACATATCTATCAGTATATCCAATTTTCTTACCCAGTCATTTCACTCTATTAGTTTAATAGTTATATATACGATACTGTGCAAAAGTCTTGAGCCACCTCTCATTTCTTCATATTTGCCTGTCCCTGAACCTGACCAGTTTCAATGTTAAGCCACACAATGACCTACATATGAATCATTCAAGCATAACACAGCAAAAACCTAAGGCCTGAACCAGTGAAGAAACGGGTGCAGATGATTCCAGATGATCTGGCACTGATCAGTATACTGGTGGTGCTGAAGCCTGAGTGGTTGGAACCCCTTTGTTCAGGCACCTTGTATTTTTAGAGAAGACAGTTTGACAGGCCTAACATACGGATTATAGTGGTTGCCATGCAATAAACAGACGTTAAATCTGATTGCATCTCTGTGCTGAAGCATGTGCAGAAAGCTGTCAGAGACTTTAGAAGCTATTTTCCCTCCAGCACTGTTTTCAGAGTTTCACTCAGTCTGTGCAAAATGTTTTCTTATTCAAGTTTTACCCAGACCACCATCGGTCTCTCCTTCACTCCTTCATTCTAACACTTGTCAGGTAGCTTTGGCTTTGCTTGAGCATGATCATAGATACACACAAACACAGTTCAACAAAGGCATAACAAACACAGTTCAACAAAGGCATTCAAGCTTGCCAGTTCACTTTCTAGCACCATGCAGAAGTTTTAGGAATACTGAGACATGTTTATTTACCGGTTATCTGAACAATAAGGCCTTAATTGTTGTACAGATTTACAGTACTGTGCAAAAGTCTTAGACACCTTTGCACATTGTTTGAAGCCATTTATGTCAGCAGTGGGTTTCTTTCTGCCAGAAAAACACAAGTGAGCATTAGAAAAAATGCAAGAAAGCAGTACAAAAGTATCACGATTTAGTTTTTCCTAAAAAGAGTAGTTGGTGTTTTGTGAGCTGCTTAGAATAACACAGGTTTGGTTCCAGATTTCTGCTCTTTGCCTCCAGTCATTGCTTGGATTGATACAATTTCTTAAGCAACAGAACAAACTGAATCTAATGAAGCCAAACCAGGTAATTGATGGGAGCTACAAGTAACAGTGTGCTTCCATGTGGAAAGAGGTCTGGAAATGGTTAGGTGAACACTTTGCCGTACATAAAACCACTATTTACTGTATTAATGTTATTTGTATTTAGTGTAGTAACACCCTGTAGTAAACAGCTTTAAGTATAATTTTCTCAGATTCTTTCTCAGCAGAGAAAGAGGAAATAGGAAATACTGAGGTTGAATGTGTACAAATGTCAAGAATATGCATAAGAATTTGAAAAATAGGCCCTGTTTCTCTCCTTCCTACCCTCTTGGGTTTAGGTTGCCATCTTGGTGCCTTTCCGAAATCGGCACGAACATCTGCCCATCCTTTTCCGCCACCTCATCCCGGTGCTGCAGAGGCAGAGACTCCAGTTCGGCATCTACGTCATTGAACAGGTGCGTGGGAATAAAACAATTAGACCTCCACTGAGGCAATTTAGTTTTCGAAAGAGGAAATTACCTCAACGCTCCATGTAAATGCAAACAGGCAGGTACACAGTGAATACACATGTGGAAGATCTATTTGTATAGCAGTGGCATTCAGTTGGTGTGGTGGGTAATATTGCCCTTCATACAGATTTGCTTTCTTACCTGGGCAAAAGCTTGAATAAAGCTCACCAATAAAAGTATTGTTTCCTTGGGTAAGAAACTGCTACATCTGTAATATGATTTAAGATTGAAATTACTTTGCATGAGAAAAATCTGCCTAATAGACAATAAAATAAAATCACATCACAGTCTTATACTGTATAGTGGGAATATGCCATTGAGCTTTATTGTGTTTTTGCCCCCATTGATTTTAAATGTAAGCGCACTTCCATGCTATGTCTATCCAATAAAATCAGCAGGTTTGGATTCTTACATTTAAAAATGACCTTAGAATTGGGGTATGTGTAATAGAATATTTGAGACCACTTTACAACAATTTTTTAAAAAGGTTTATAAATGATTCATAATCAGGTTGTTAATTAGATTGTAGACAGTTTATAAATAATTGATAAGCAGTTACAAGCAACAGTTGTCTTACATTGATGCAGGCTTGTTATTTAGTGAGGTCCCAGATATTGCTAGTTGCTGAGCTTATCTTGCCCCTAGCCTAAAGCCTAATCGACAGTTTGATTATAAATATTTATAAACCCATTATAAGAGCAGTCTTATTGCAGAGTAGTTCTGTTGCATTTGAGTGTCTAGAGGCACGATCCGTCATCCCTCAATTGAGAAATCATGCTGTACATTCACTGCTGGACACCATATTTTAAATAACAGTATGGTTCCATTGCACAAGTCCTTATCTTACTCTGCCATCCTAAGAGTGGAGGATAGTTTATCTGTGCTCAGAGTGTGAGAGAAGGCCAAAGTAAGTCTGGGTATGATACATAGCATTCTTGTGTCAGAAGTTGGCGGCCGCCATTTATCACTGACTAAACCCATCAGCAGAGGCGGCACAAGAGTCATGAGATAAGCAATGTTACAGCAAAGTTCAAGAGTTTGTGTGTGTGTCCATCCCAGGCCAGCAATGAGCCCTTCAATCGTGCCATGCTGTTCAACGTGGGTTTCAAAGAGGCCATGAAGGACCTGCATTGGGACTGCATGATATTTCATGACGTTGATCACATTATGGAAAACGACCGCAACTATTACGGCTGTGGCGAAATGCCACGGCACTTTGCTGTCAAACTCAACAAGTATTCGTACATGTAAGTGTCAGAGGTGCATACACACACACAGATACACAGACACCATAACGCTGTATATATATGTATATATATCCTTATATCCTTATATATACTATAAACATAGACACACTTGGTATATAACAATACACTGATTTGATTCAATTCATGATTCTGAGGTCATAAATCAATATTTTCACAATATTTATATTGAAACATTAATGACTGTATTCAGTTTTGACACAATTTACTAATTAAACCAGAGCTGGAAGGTTGCGGTGATGACGTGCATGAGCTGGAATGATTATTCTCACAATAATGCATAGCAATATCATGTTGTTACACCCTTATATGATATGTATAATGTTTTGTTGATGAATAATCAATATGTTGTAAGTGCTGTATAGAAAACATGGATCTTTTATTCCTCCGGTAAACCCCCTGGTTTGCATTCGCTACGTGAATCTTTCCCACCCAGGTGGTTCCTCTGCTTCCCATATATCTGGCAACATATTCCACAACTCAGGTGTTTAGGGACCTTCTTTAGTGACCTAGTGATGTGGCTTTCTGTAATATTCCTTTTTCTGTGTATGTGTGTGTGTGTGTGTGTGTGTGTGTGTGTATGTGTAGGCTGCCATATGATGAATTTTTCGGTGGTGTCAGTGGACTTACTGCCAGGCAGTTCCAGAAGATAAATGGCTTTCCCAATGCGTTCTGGGGTTGGGGAGGGGAGGACGATGACCTTTGGAACAGGTAAGAGTCTGCAAACTCTCTTCATTGAAACAAAAACCCCATTCTAAGTTGATAAACGTGGTATGGCCACTTCCTGGAGCATCTGTGTGGTTTAGCTTGTCAAGGACACACAATATTTTGCTCATGAATGCAGTTCAGGTCTTTTCGTCCACATTTCTTCACTGGAGCAGAGCTTCAAGTGGCACATCTTACACGCATCTGTTAATGTTTCCCAGTTGCTTTTTGTGTCTCAGTCACTTAATTTATTATCTTCACCACCACATCTGACTTTAAAAATAATAAGATTACACATGCATTATAAAAGCACATTCATCTCAGGATCCCCCGTTTAACCTCTTAGACCTTTAAAAGAAGGTTACCTGGAAGCTTAATCCAAGACTTAAACAGGCTCTCAGTGGTTACTATTTATTGCCTTTACAATTTAGGCAGAGACATCTTGGTGTTTCCCATGGGCTGGAAGTCATAAATAAGCAAATTGTCGACCACAAAGTCTCCATTTCCTTATATTTCATGTGTCAGGTCTGGGGACAATGACAGTAGGTGTTTAGTTTTTGGTTCCCAAAGGAACATGTCCTTAGAGCCTTGATGACCTTCCTACTGGAGACCGACGTGGAGTTTGCCAGAAGTGGGGCAAGCTGGACCCAGCTAAGTGGTGAGCCGGTGAGAATGAGCCAGTTTACAACTGCCGAGCTGTTGTGTGGTGGAGAGTCAGAGGATGAGGTAGCAGACCTGGGCTTCTGGTGGGACGGGTGGATCGGCAGGTCCCTGATCATAGAGCCGGAGCGCATTGTGGACCCCCTCGTCCTGGACTCGACCACGGTACAAAGGCGCGGTGTGGGGGTCCATGTCGCTCCTCCGGCGCTCCACCACTCCGGCTCATGCTCGACTTGCCTCCTAAGTCGAGCCTTCAGCTGGAACAGCGAGCCTCAGAATGCTTACATTTTGGCCGCACATTACAATTGACAGTTACATACAACAATACACACTGCTTGTAAGCTATTTTATTATAATAAAACAAGTATTTGTTTGCATGTGTTTTCTTTATAAACAACATAGCGTACAATGACTACTTATACAGATATTGTAATTTATTAAATAAGAACAGATGTAATTGCTTTACAATGAATCGCAATAAAGTAGAAACTTTACTTGTGTTGAGCAACCAGTAAATGTTGACCTAAAAATCTAAAGTTCAAGGCTAATAGTATAATAATATTATGAATAAAAGAACAATATCAGTTCAGATATGCCTACGCCTCTCTGTTTGGCATCTTTGATGTGCAGATGGCTGTTGTTTGTGTGTTATAGGGTTCAGTATGCTGGCTACACTGTGAGTCGACCTCCCGGAGACATTGGACGCTACATGTCCATCCCCCACCACCACCGAGGAGAGGTCCAGTTTCTGGGCAGGTCAGATCATATTTACTAAAGTACTGAATCCACTGGATTCATTTTAGGCAGTTTCCTCCATAGACTCTCAGTCAATAAGAAAACAGGATGGGTATCAGTAATATGCAGCCCATCCAGAGCAGTGACCCTCATCGAACTGGATGCATCAGTGCATCATGATTGCAGTTGACAGTATATGACAGTATCCTATTAAGTATTCACTCATTTTACCCAATGTTTAATATCTAAGGTAGCTCTACATTATCATTAGATAATGTATATTTATATCTTATAGAATAGAAGTAACATATTATCACATACATAACAAGTGCATCACAGTGTGCATATGTGATGTATGTATGAACAGTCTATGAACTGCCACTGACATGTAATTCAATAGACCTTTTGCTGTTATGACATATGTAATTCCATAGGCCTGTTACAGTTATGATATATATTATCACATAGGCCTGTTACTGTATTGACATATTTTATTCCACAGGCCTATTACAGTTATTATATACATTATTCAATAGGCCTGTTACAGTTATGACTCACATTATTCCATAGGCCTGTTAGTTATAATACACATTATTCCATAGGCCTGTTAGTTATAATACACATTATTCCATAGGCCTGTTAGTTATAATACACATTATTCCAT
>JBBPDC010000135.1:27711203-27733446 GCA_037974485.1 Hemigrammopetersius urotaenia
ATGATTAGCTTTCTTGTCACCTGTCTTAAAATGTAAGGGATACTGGAGCTTGGTTGGGGTGGTGGGACTGCTTGTGGCGGGCGCCGGAAAATTTCCCTTATTTTCAAATCCAAAACTTGACAGGTATGTCTTATAGTTAATCTGGAAACATGGAGATGCTTTACATAATACATTCAAAACCATCATCTGCAAGCACATGAACATATGCTCATGCATACACACGGTGTTAGGATTAACACAATCACTTAATCCCAAACACAAGACAAGCTGTGGCTACATACAAGAAGTAAGACACCGTGACCCAATGTTTTCATCGTTCAAAACATACATACAAACTAAACAATGGTGGCCTCTAGCGGCCGCTGACTGGATGCTGGCACTGGCCTGAGAACCGGAGAGCTCAATGCGGGTTTTGGAGCTAGGCTCAGCCCCAGGTTCTTTGGAGACGCCTGTGTGGGGGCAGCCTTCTGCCTCGGGTTCCGAGCCTAGGAGCTCATGGGGGAACCTGATGAGCCTCTGGGGGTGGTCGGTCCATCTGTCACATAGTGCTCGGGCAACGAACAGAAGAAGGGGTGGATGGCCCACTTGGCCGCAGATGGGCTGCTGACTGGGATGTCACAGAGACAAAATAAAAGAAAGAATCTTGTGTTCTGTGATTACGGTTCTTCTTTACGACTGTTCCAGCCTGTATGTCCCCCTATGTACTAAGTGCATGGACAGGGGGTCCTTGTATTATGACACAGATCCGTTCCTACGACAGTGACGTAACCCAAATTTTGCTGTTAGTTGAAACACAATCTAGTCTAAGTCACGTACCTTTCCTAACACAGTTGTAAAATCATGAGCATAAAAACACAACAAAGCCACAGAAAAAGGAAAAAAGTACGTTTAACAGTTAAAATGGAGTATACTGGGGGGCCCCAATTCCCTCTCTCATTGCTGCATATTGTGCATATTCTTCCACTGCACACAAGCTAGTTCGAGTAACCTGGCATTTTATATGCCCATGATTTAAATATATTTAATATGCCCTTCATTGCATTCAGTCATTGACATTTCACAAGTCACTGTTACCGTAGCACTTGTCACTTTATCGTAAAAGTGTAAAACAGAGTAGGCAAAAAATTATGAATTTCCAAATAAGATAAACCTTTATTTTTACCACAAGTGGGATATTTGCTCGGTGACGGCAAAAAGTGGACAGCACAAAGTTATGAGCAGCAACAATTAAGAAAAACAATAGAATAGAATAAAAGACTTTATCATAGTACAGTATAAAATAAAATGTTCAAATGTACAGTCTAAAATCTAGGAGTATAAATATGGATATGTATATATAACAGTTTAGCTCCTAGAGAAGAGTGTTCCTTCAGCTCCACCTTATGTTTATACTTTGTAGATCTTGACCAGACTGGAGGACTGTCAAAAGTGTCAGTCGTAGCTGGTGTAGCCTGACTGGCGGGCATAAAGGGCCTTGTCGAAGGGCCTTCAGAGTCTGACTGCTCACTCGCTTATACAAAATAGGATTGCTGGGATTCGAACCAAACAAAGTAGTTAATAACAGTTTTGTTAATGTTTTGATGTCTACTAGCTCACTTACCTTCTGCAAATTGGCTTGCAGCTAAAATTTCAGCATCATCTCCTGACCCCCATGATGGAGATTCACGTGTGGAGGTGCATGCTTGTGGTTGCTGCACAACAAAAGTATTTATGGAATAGCAGTTTTAATGACCGAAAAAAACACACACACATTCAGCAAATGTGATTAAAATAGCAGTAATTTGAACAAATATTAATGTGCTGTGATATTGTGATCTTCCTGTTTAACAACAACACTTGTAGTTGCGGAACCTCTTCATCTGCATGCTTGCGATTTGTGTCACTGGAGAGTGCAACCCCTTTTTCACAGAACCGTATGCTTTTGTAATCTTCTTCCTCCGCGCCTCGCTGAGTTGCTCCGGCCTGTCCTTTTGGGTGGGGTACTGGCTGTAGAGCTCAAACCCTTGTTGGCCATAGAACCACCTGTCGATGTTGGCCTTTGAGGACCCAGTTTGCTATCTCTGCCTTTCTGCGTGGGTTAACCACCTCTTGTCTGTGTTTGTCGATTATGCTGGAATCATACATATCAACTTAGTCATCAAATCATCATTGACAGCACTGTGATTGTGACAATCTGTAAAGAAACTCAACAAATGAAGATAAACTTTGACAATAGCCATAGGTTTGTTCAAAAGGATAAACTGACTTGTGAATTGGTGTCAGGACAACAATCTCACACTAAAGATTAATAAAACAAAGGAGATGATTGTTGGAGAATATCTGCCAGACCAGCTTAGTCACCATACCATTAAGGACAATGGGCACAGTCATTATAGTCTACTCACACTCTCCACAGCCCCCACCCTCCCCATACACAGTTTGTCCTCCATGTTTACACCCCCACACATAATATGCTGAAAATGTTTGCATATATTCTATATAGGTAATGTAATCACATCACATTGCTACTACACTTGATGCTGCAGTAATGGGACTGAAACTTGGGGTGACAGCAAAGCGGCTGGACTTGTGAACTTATGTCAAGACAACAATCTCACCCTAAACATTAATAAAACAAAGGAAATGATTGCTGGAGAACATCTGCCAGACCGGATCACTCACAAAACCAACAGGCACACATACTGAATTATATTATATTACATTTTCTAGGTCAGTTTGTGTGTCTTGTTTAATTTATGTATGAGGTTACTATGGGGAGGAAGAATTCGTAACAGACTGTAACATATGACAACGTCTCGTTCACTGTATGTGTTATGCCAACACTGTATATGTCTTGTACTCTGTATGAGCTGTATAACATGTATGCAACGTGTTTTATACAAACATACATACATGGTTTTTAAAGCGCACAGCCTACATTATACTTTGCAAGTTGTGTTGCCTACGTTGTTTCCTGGAAACAGATATATACACACTATTTATAAGCATCATAGCATTTTGAACGTAGTAAAACAGTATTAAACATGATAAACGTACTATTTCATGTACAGTGACTGTAGACTCTCGGCCAATGAGAGCGCCGTTCGCTCCAGTTGACCCAGAGTCTACAGTCACCGTAGACAGTTGCACCACCGTAGACTCGAGCAAGTGAACTCGTTTGAGATCAAATATGCACTGGAAAGGGTTTTTCTTCTGTCCTATGATGGTGTGGCAAATTGTCCTGGGTGTTTCTCTGCCTTTAACCTTATGACTGCTTGGATGAGCCCCAGCACACCACTGACTCAGGTTAGAACAAGTGGCTCAGAAAACGGATGGATGGTTGGTTCTCCAAGCTTGTTTGTTTACCTAAGAAATGAGTGTTTATTCAAGTCATTGCTGACCCCTGCTGGTAAAAACCTTCCATAAACAATCTACATCTGTTTTCGAGAGTGATAAGAAGGTATTTTACAACCACACTTACTTCACTTTCTCCTCAAAACCCTTTAATCATGAAATATTAAAATCTCTTAGAAAAAAATACAATCACAACATAAGGAGACATATGTTTCACAAACACATTCACAAACACCACAGACGTTTACAAAATAATGTTTAGCACCATTTATGTTGACACATAGTCATAAGACTAGAGATGAACAAGAGAAAAGGTGAGATGGTTTGAAGGACTTTTGCCATTAGAGACCCGTAGCAGCTTATAGACCATACATCATTTGCTTCATTGCGTAACCTGTGATTTCAGCAATCACTTCCAGTGTTCCCTGGAGTGCCCTGGCACTGCACTGATGTTTTCATGCTTCCCTGGCTCTAACATGCTCGATCCAGGTCAGGATGGACTTCAGCTGATGAGCTGAATCTTGTTACAGCTGAAGAGCAGGTGAACTCAGCACGGGTGTAACTCTCCGACCTCAAACTGATTCAGTTTGATTACAGATCTTTGGGAAACCACGAAATGTCATTAAATGTCACTGGAGGAAATATTTACACAGTAGTGGAATACAGACAATAATAATGTCGCTGTCAGAGCAAACTTTGTTTCTCCAATGAACTTAAATGGGGACAAAGCATCTTTAAATTTCAGTATAAGTAAATGTTTTATCTTAAGTCATTTTGGAACATTTCTTTTGGTTGGTTTATCATGAAAGTTTGGCACAGTGTAAATGGCAGTTGGTGTTTTTGAAAAACAAAAAGATAAAATAAATAAAGACAATGAAAATGGAGATACAAGGTCTTGGTCTGACAGTGATGATATCAAGCATTTTTTGGATTTAAAAATATTGTGTCCAACAATTTTATTGTGGCCAGAAATATTTTGGCCAGAGTTCTTACTTCACTGAGTATTATTGTAATCAACTACAACAGATTCTAAAACTTCAAAATCGATGCAGTTGAATCAAATCTACATTTGTGTAGATTTTCTTATCCAGAGCAGCTTACTGTCCAGTTGTGTAACAAATGTAGGCACTTGTAGTGCTAGGGGTCTTGCCCAAAGACCTTTACTGATGTTGTGCAGTGTGCTGCCCAGGCAAGTGGATCAAACCCCAGTCTGCTGTGAGGAGGAAAGCCATATTTCTTGCTACATCATTATGTTATATCAATGCAATTGACACCCCTAACATTTGAGGACAGAGACTGGGAAAATCTGGCCTAAACCATACAGTATATAACGATGCAGTCAAGCTTTTCTTCATATAAGTTAACAACATCAGTTAGAATCACTATTAAACAGAGATGAAGAAAACAATGCCCTGGTGAAGAAGGAGGGAGAAGAAAGGACAATCGAAACAGAAACCAAATATTGCCAATTTTTACAACCTCTGGCCTTGAAGCGTCTCTGTAGATGAGTGCCTACTGGTCACCTCGATGAGCATCAGGGTCTGTCTTGTTTACACACTCTTGGAGTCCGACCTTAAGTTGGGCCAGCTGCTGGCCATGGCTGGCCAGGGTGTTGTTGACCTGTGCCAGGTAGGCATCTGAATGGCTCTCCAGTTCCCCTCGGATCCTTTCCAGTTCATCAGCCAGCTCACTTAGACCTCCACACTGGCCCTCCACCTGGCTCACTCGGCTCTGGACACCCATTACCTCTCTTTGGACGCCCAGAGCGGTGCTGCGGCATCCCTGCATCTCTCCTGCCAGGCGTCGCCTTAGGCTCTGTAGCTCAGCTTTCAGCTGGATCAATCGGCGCTCTCCAGCCCCCAGCAGGTTTGTCTGTCTTCCCACTAGGTCCGTTATTCCTTGCACCTGCGAGACCAGTCGCTGCTCATGTTCCTGCCAGGTAGAGTTTGCTTGGCCCATCTCTCGAGCGAAAAACTGTACAGAATCCCGAAGTCCCTTCAAGGTGCGGTTCACAGAATGTACATTTATCTTGAGGAGTGTGATCTCACCTTGCAGAGAGCCCCCTTGTTCCTCCTGGCCGAGCCGTGTCAAGAGACCCTGCAGTGTCTCATTGAGGTGCTCCAGCATGTCCGAGTGTAAGTTCAACCTCCCAGACACCTTCTTTTCAACCTCTTTACACTCATCTAAATCTGTCTGAATCAGGGCCACCTCTGGGCTTGATGCGGGGGAGCAAGCAGATGTGCACAGAAGCTCAAGGTCAGTCAACTGCTTCTGCAAGCCGTCAAGGTCAGCCTCCACGCGCCTCCTGACATTATCAATTTCCGTCTCAAGTGCTGGAACCACTTGACCCTCCAGCAGAGCTGGAGCTGTGGCATTGCTCAGCTCTTCCACGGCAAAAAAGAGACGCTCCTCTAGATTCTTCAGCTTGTCATCCAAAAGGGTCTTAAACCCATCAAGGGATCCTGGCACTGTTCCAAAAGCATCAAGAGCTCCCTCATCCTTCTCAGTGGCATTGAGTCGACCCTCAAAGTCAAGCAAGCGGTTGTCCAGAATGGTCTCCATGTGGTGTATCTGATCACTCAGTGCCACTTGCAGCTGCCTCTGAGACTCTGTCAGGCCTTTGACTGAGTCCTCCAGAAGAAGCATACGTTGGGACAAGCTGTTGACCTGGCCACAGCAGCTCTCAGTCAGGGTAAGGCCCTGGATCTGGGTCTGTAGATCACCCAGCTCCTTTCTTAGGCCTGTTTCACGCCCGTCCAATGACTGCTGTAGCTGGTCCTGCCCATTCAGGTGTTCTTTATGGCACTCCTGCTGCACCTGGGAGCAGGGGACAGCAAAGGGTTACCACGGTGCATTAAAGTCAGATACATAGTTGCTTTTCTTGTTCTAGCTCTGGGGTTTTAGGCTGAAGGACAGCAACTATGTGTATAATCACTTAACGATAATTCAGAGGTCAGAAAATAAGTTGAAATAAAATACTGTGTTTGGTAAGCAGAATCACATACATATCATAAGCCGTGTCATAAATTTAAAAAAGGAACAATGTAGGGTGGTTCCTAAAAAAAACACAGGAACCTTTTCGTTGCATTACCTGTCCAATCCTCTCGTTGCAGTGGTACTCCAGACTGGTAAGCCTTCTCTCAAAACTGTCCAGGATTTCAGCTCTCACACTAGCAAGCCTGGTGTCCAGTAGATCCTCCAGGAGTGCGTGGCTACCACCCGTAAGGACAGGCCTGCCCACAGTCTCTGCCATCAGCCTCTTCAGCTGTCCGTCATGGCCCATCACCATGCCATGGATTTCGTCCAACATATTGCTCTTGGCCCGCAGTTCATCCTTGACCTCTGTGACCCTGCCCACCAGCTCTCCAAGCACAGGGAAGCCTTCACTGCCACCCAGGACTTCAGGTGTGCCTTCAGGTATTACACCAAAGCCCACAGTTGAGTCTGGCTGGCGGGGGGCACCCAGCAGGGTGGTCAGCATCTTGGTGGTGTCCTCGCGGAGAGAGGTGCGAAGGCGGTCCTCCAGGCCAGCTACCAAACCGGTGAGAGAGTCCAGGCTCTGAGAGAGTCTCCTCAAGTCCTCTTCCATACGGTCCAGGCGCTCGCCAGAGATTCCTGCCTTTGGACCTAGATCAAGAGAGAGGACCACAAGAGCTGAAGTTACAAAGCTACAATGAATAGTCAGTAAAGTAGATTATTGCGTCAATACAACATCTTTTGTTTTAATGCTTGATACACAACCAAAACTCTGAATAATAGTGGTGTGGTACACAGATAATATCACACTATATCAGTTATATCACACTATATATTTACTATGTACACATACAGTATATCTGATTCCTTTTTCATGATTACTAATGCTTATACTAATACTAATGAGTTTTGGGGCAGTTGGTAGCCTAGTGGTTAGGGCATTCGCCTTGTGATCAGAAAGTCCAGGTTCGATTCCCAAGACCGCTAGGAACCTCTGAGGTACCCTGAGCAAGGTACCGTCCCCACACACTGCTCCCCGGGCGCTGTGTTTGTAGCTGCCCCCTGCTTCACTTGGTGAATGGGTTAAGTGCAGAGGTTGTATTTCGTGCTGTTCACACTGTGTGCAGTGGTGTGTTCACGTATGACCAGATTGTCACTTTCACTTTTTCACTTCACTTTATAGCAGTGTCTGTATGCCTTATGATAATGACTGTCTAAACAACATTATGAAGAGCACTAGCATAGTTGGGTGAAAGATTCCCTTACTAATTGGTGTGAACTAACGCCTAAATGAATGCTCACAAAATCCAGATCACAATAAATCGTGTCCTTTCCTCATATAATGCTGGGTATAAGCCAGTTCTGACTGGAAATGTTTCTTAAGCTTTTCATTCTTACTCCGACTGCTAACACACTCTATTAGTCCACAGAAAGAAACACACAGTGTTGCTGTGTGTGATTTCAGGACAGAATATTTAAAGGATTTGATGAGTGAATCCATCTGATGTACCGTAGCTTGCTTTTGAATCTCCAGACGGCAGGTGTCCAGACGGGATGGGTCTGCTGTCTGGGAAAGGGAAGTGTTTGGCCGGCTCCAGGCCTGACCCAGGGATGAGTGCGTGATCTGGAGGAATGTTGGGGTGACCGTAGGGGAAACCCTTGAATGGAGGCCTGGGTCCTTGAACAGAGCCCTTAAACGGGGGCATCCTGCCCTCTGAGACAGACGCAGACCCATCAAGGCAGTTCTCTCCAGAGAGGCCTGGGCAGCAGCGCCATTCCAGCTCAGTCACGGTCTTGTAGCCCACCTTGTACTTAGGCTTGAAAAATGTCCGATACCTGTGAAGAAATAGTGCATCGATTTCCAAACAGTTAATAATCAATGTTTTCAGAAATAAAATAAACAGGATGCATGTATAATACAATTTACAACGGGATGCCGGAGCTTCATGCCTCCACAGGTTTCTGATTAATTGGTTGATTTTAGATGTTTCCCTTTGAATCCAACTAAAAAAGTTAATGAACATCAAAAATGAGACAAAACCCTTGTGGTCGTTAGCTCTCCAAATAAACAAACAGATAATCGAGTCACTATGTGAAAATGACCAGTTCAGATCAGACAAATCTGAGAAAATCAGTTTTGTGTCAGATTTTGTGACACTGGGTCATAATATTTCAGTGTACACCTTATATATTATCACACAAAAATATATAATTATGACTAACTGATTATTATTATTATTATTATTATTGTTAGTAGTATACGTGTATAAACTCTTAATTACACATGGAACTGTCCAGTGATGAGCTCAGCAACCTCGGCTCATATCTATTTAATCTCAGAGGAGCCGGTGATGGGATTAAAGCAGTGAGGGGATTGGGGGGATTACATGTGCGGTGCAGGATTGCTGCTGAGATTAAGAGATTACAAGAGAGAAGGGTGTTGGGTTATGCAGTTTGGGCCACTTTAATCGGACCAGCATCTGCACTTCTGTAGTATATTCTCCCTCTTAATGTTTTTTTTTTTTTTAAGAAAGCAATTTCTTAGTAAAAGTGCAAACCAGATTTTCTTTTCTTTTTTTAACTTTCTCGTGGTGAAAGGGGACAAGGATGAGAGCGTTTGGAAGATCAGAGAATCTGATTAAGAGAGACAGCGTATTTGCTGTAAAACACTCTTGGAATATGACAAGTTATAAGGTCATATGACAGATGTTGCTTTCTGGTAAATATTATACATTGATCACATTTTAATGGTCAAAGCATACAGATCATACAATAACATGATTACGTTTGGCCACTAGAGGGCAGCACAAGGACACAGTTGAAACACAGACACAGTAAAAATGAATCTGCTACATTACAATAATATTTTTATCTTTGTCTTATCTTTCACATACTGAGTAAATTAAATGAAAGAAATGGGAACAAATGGTTTACTGTGACAGGCTGCAAAGTGCCTAAAGATACAAGGTGCTTAGATAAAGGAGTTCCAACCACTCAGCATTCAGCACAACCAGTACAGGAATTACAATTCAAGATCACCCGTATTGTGAAAAACTGCGAATTTGTGATGTGGTAAAGAAAAAAGCCTAAAAATGTCTATTTCATATAAATATGACCCCAAATATGTTCCCAAAACACTTTCATTTAATTTTAAACTCTGCTGTCTCCCACAGTGCTAGAATGTAAAATACTGATATTACCCCATCTATACAGTACTGTAATGCACGCACACATGTTTTCTTTGGTATAAGCGGGTAAATACCATAATAAATTAATTTCACAGGGCGTCACAGGGCAGCAGCCAATATACGGTTGCTTTGTGTACAAAACATTTTTACAGTTATATTTTATGTGGAAATTTCCGCTTTTATTTGTTACAAATTTAGTAAATTATATGTATTGATGTTTTAGCACTAAAATGCAGGAAAAACTATGTATTGCCATGCATACAGGTTTACTGTATACTGATCACCGCCTGATCATCTTCTTCATTGGTTCAGGCCTTAAGTTAGATGTGCTTTGTTCTGCTTGATTGATTCATATGTAGGTCACTGTGTGGCTTAACAAACAATAAACATTCCTCGGAAACTAGTCAGGTTCAGGGACTGGACTGAAAATTTGAGTCTTTGAAAGTGCCTCAGGAAGCCTGTAGATTATGTGCAGATCTACACATTACTCACATTAGCACTGGACACTTCTGTCCCCAAATGCATTTGGTGGTGTAGTCTGCCTTAACATACGTGGCCACTCCGTCCTGCATGGTACAGGTGATGTTCTTCTGGACAATGTAGGCACAGTAGTTTCTGTGTGCGAGAGAGAGAGAGAGAGAGAGAGAGAGAGAGAATGATATTTGTTTTCTCTTTATATAGAAATGCATCACATTTTATGGATGTTTAACTAAACTGAGCAAATTAAAACACATCATATATGGTGTTTTGCTTGCATTATTGTACTGTCAAGAAAGTAAACAGGCCACACAGATTTCTAATATCTGTTTGCAGTTTAACCGACGGAGTCATTAAATCTCCTTGTAGGCCGCAAAAGTTTTTGTAGTCATTTCTGTTGGCCGTGCTTTGAAAGGTCTGGGACTCTCTGTGCCACAGAATTCTTCTGTCCCATTGTCCCATCTTTTCTTCAACCACAACATTTCATCCACTCCAGTCCTGTGACCTTTCTAAAGGTTAATAGTTCAAATAGGTTGAAAAAAAGATTTTTTCAAATATTTCTGCAAATTTTAATGCACAAATATTGTATTGTGTGTTGATGAACTGGTGAAAAAAAGGAAAATTTGTCACATGCATAAGTACTTATCGCAGCCTCCAATGTTTCTTGTATCTGTCTTTTTCTTTCTCATTCAGGAATGTTAGGAATGAGTTCATTCATAGGTCATCTCGCATGCACAGTACATTTAAGATCTAGTCACTGATTTTCAAAAACATTCAGTTAGAGGGATACATTACAAATCTTAAGTTTGAAGTAGTTTAAGATTGATTTGATTGTACTTTTTGAATAATGGTCTTGTTGTAATGCCCATCCTATTTTCTTCTTCAGCTTCTTTATTGCCTATGAGATATTAGCGTCCAGAATTTTCAGTACCACTGGCTGCCCCACTATCCCAAAGCATATCGGATCCACCCTCATGCTTAGCGGCTGGCAAGATGTTCTTTTATTGAAATGCTTTCATTTCTTCTCTTGTTTCACCAGATCACAGTCAATGTTACCTTCTGTAGATCATTCCATGTAGTTGATGTTCACAGCGCAGTGGGTTTGTGCATCAGTTCATCAATTTTGTGGGGGGTTTTGCTTTGCATAACTGTCTGTTCCATAAACAGTTTCTTTAGATATTTTTCTTCATCTTCCATGACTCATTTTTTTCTTAATTCGCCTTTCTTAAGGACCTTGCATTGCAGATACACAAAGGTCACAACATTTATTAAGCTCTGGAATTGTTGACACCTGACTCAGATATTGAGTCAAATTAACACCTTGCAAAAAAATATCTGGAAGTGTACCCATACTTTTGAACATGCCATTTCACTGTATTATTTTACCAGTACAATGTTTTGCACACCACAGGTTTTTACCACTTATCCATTTATTTTATAGACTGCAGATCTGTATTTTTGTTAGACATTGGAAAGTTGAAAAGATTATCAAATATTAATGAAAGTATATGTAAAATAAAACAAGTTCCCTTTATATAATAGAAATAATCTGTAACAGTGCATGACTGACATCCTATTAACTGGTTGTTTGATGATTTATCTATACTTTTCTATACCTTCTATAAATCTATACTTCCCTACAAAGCTAAAGTGCAGTCACTACATATTTGGTCAAAACTAACTTTAGACTACAAATGGGGTTTAGGACATCTCCTTTGTCTTGTGAGAAAATATCCTTGTTCTAAGTTGTTGTCAAAATTGCAGTAAGAACAAAATCCATACTAATACTAAGCCATTTTTATCAGTTTCAGCTTTGGCGTAATTTTATGGCTAATAAAGGTGCTCAATAATAAGGGAATATTCTGTACATTTATTTGTTATCAAAGTATATTGAGTGTATTTTTTGGCCAATATTAACAACCAAATCTAGAGTGTGTAAAACACTGTGTAGCATTCGCCCTGTGATCAGAAAGTCCGGGTTTGATTCCCAAGACCGCTTGGCACCACTGAGGTACCCTGAGCAAGGTACCGTCCCCACACACTGCTCCCCGGGCGTTGCATTCGTAGCTGCCCCCTGCTTCACTTGGTGAATGGGTTAAATGCAGAGGAAGAATTTTGTGCTGTTCACACTGTGTGCTGTGGTGTGTTCACATATGAGAAATGTTCACTTTAAAAAAAAAGATAATTTGTATAATAAATGTGTTGAAAATAAGTAAAAAGTAATTTCTCCAATAATCAACATTGTGCTAATGCTAATGTTAATGCTTACAGTCCTTAATCAGGTCTTGTAATACTCTTGTAATAACTCAGAGCTCAGAGAAAGCGGGCAGCTCCAAGCTGGGAAAAGAATAAAAGAACAAAACAGAAAAAGACAAGCGGAATAAGGACAAAGAGAACTATCAACAACAGGATGTCCCTTTTCAGTCCAGCCAATGAGCAGGCCAAGAGGGACCAGACCTTCTGATCGGTGCTAAATGAGACGCATCAAGCTCCACAGCTGCATCTCACTTTCATACACACACAGACAAGCGTTTGAAACTTAATCGGCCATCACAGAGTGTCCAACACTGCCTCATGCTCCCCGTCTCCCACCCTTCCAATAACAGATTAATTCATCAGGTTAAAGATGTGCAGCTATAGCAACTGCTAAATGTTATCTGGCTTCTGACCACAGGCAGGCACAAAACCAGATTGTACAGATGCGTTGCTGTCACACGCAAAGGCCAACATCCAGCCACAGCAGCAGAACTGTCCAAGACTGAAAATGTGCAGATGCAGTTAGAAACATTCACAGTGGTACATGGAACCAGACATCTGTCTCCATCACAAAAAGTTATTTCAGAATCAGAAAATTGCATTAATCCTGGAGGAAATGGTTTATGCTGTGACTGCACAGAGATACAGAGACAAGAACAATATAACATAAAGCAGAGCATACAGTAAACTTTGTTTTTTGATAGAAAAATAATAATATACTGATAAGCCTAAGAAGTTACTATCTAACAAGTAATCAAAGGTTACACTTCCTATGTTAACAATGTGATATATTTGCAAGCCAGGACTATCAGCAGAGAGTCTGGAGCATTTTATAGGTTATCCTAGCTAAAACTGCCAACATTAACAGGAAAGGGACATTTAATTGACATATATAGTTTTTGATTGACATACACATTTTTGTGGGTAATGTAAAGACAGGCTATGTTCCCCACAGGGCTAAGGGAGAACCACAAACACACAAGAAACAAATCGATATGCATGTCAGCAAACACAATAGCTTATAAATACTTGATGTGATGCTGTAAATACACTTTACTTTTTTTTTTTTTTTTTTAACTCAGGTGGCTATAGGGTTGAGCCAATCAGAATGCAATTGAATCCCAATAGCTGAGACCAGAAATTAAGTAATGTCACTTTTCCAGAGCATTGTAAGTACTCGACTCTACTCAGCTTTATCGGTCTATCACTAGACAAATCTAACACCAGGTTCCTTATCTCTGTAATGGTTGCAGGTGATCTGAATAGGCACCAAATTATTGTGTGGTGCAGCTGACTTTTGACTGGTCAGAGAAAACCAGCCTGTCTGACATGAGATGTCTCTGGGCATCCTGTGCAAAACCTTGCATTTAAATAAATTCCAAGCTACTACAGTGACCCTAAACTGGTTGCATTTATGATAACACTGCAATATTTCCTATCAGTGTAACAAGCTTCAGGAGTATTTTGCTTCTTTTCTTTGTCTCATCAGAAATAAATAATCTTCTTATTCAGAAATCTGACTTTTTTCTCCTGCACCAAGCCAGATTTAAAAACTGTCCGATTTTTTATCACTACAAAGGCTTGTTTGTACGGCAAGCGTTTTCTTTTGGTGGTTTATCTCAAGATCTGATTATTTAAGACAAATAAAGATCAGAGCAATGAGAGAAAAGAAAGATCTAAAATTTTGTTTACCATTCATGGACTGTCTGGTTTGGAAAGTAAGTGGTTCTTTTTACAGATTACTTTGAACTCTTTTTTCAAAAAAGGGAGGAAAATTTGTTTTATGCAATCTGCGCCCATTTACTGGCAAAATCTTGTCCAATTCCTAAAGCCAGTGGTTTGTTCAGCAGTGTTGTATGTGTATGTGCATGCCAGCGAGGGGTGCCTGGGGAGCAGTGTGTGGGGGTGGTACCTTGTTCAAGGGTATCTCAGCAGTGACACCAGCAGCTGGGATTCAAGCCCCAACCTTCTGATTGCAAGGCCAACGACTAGGGCATCCAGTTGTTAGTGATGCTGCAGAAAGCTGGACTGGTCATATAGCTTCTATTACTGACGTTCATGCTGAGTGATCTACCACATGTCGAGGAGCATGTTCTAACGAGTTTTGGGAATAACAAACAGACCCCCATGATAGTGGTTTTTAACCACACTGGTAACTCTGTGAATTTCTCAAGATGTAAACACCCTTTACAGCCTGTTGTCTGTAAACTGTCTGCACTGAGTGAAGCCTGTCGAGGCCATGAAAGCGAGCGACAGCTGAATGGGTTTACAGAATGAAGAGAAGCCAGTTCAGGCTGGAGAGCACACATCTGGAGAGAGCATACGACCTTCAGACAGGGAGTGACAGATCCAGATGTGGAGACTACACCCCAAACACATGCACATACACATACAGCCCACTCTCACACATACTGAGTCCCTGTTTAGTCATGTCTGCCAATGTCGTTTGAGTTGCCAGCGGTATTCAATCCAGGCAGGTGCCTGCAGAGCAGAGATGAGAAGCACAGAAAAGAAAAAGAGAGAGAATAAACTCTCATAGTTGTGCCTGGGTGCAGCCAGTGCAGAATCTTGAAAGCAACAATGTAGCAAATAATCTATTTATCATCTGAAATCATGTAAAGTTGTTCAGCAATTTCTAATAGACTTGCTTATCTCTGAGAGTGCATGACTCACTGCTGTCTATAAATATGGATAGTAGAGGCCACTGTGAAACATGACTAATGTCCAAGTTTATAGATAACAGCAGAGGAGTTGTTAGGCTTGAGAATCTGGGGCTACAACCCCCAATGTTTTATTATCTTAAAAATACTAGTAATTAAAAATAGCCAGTAGTAAGCGTCTTTCATCATGGATTTTCATGGAGTTGTGGTAACACACAGTCGAGGAAAGCAAACCCCCCACTTTTTGTGAAGGAGCTTATAGACCCTTTGGTTTTCTTGTTTCTATCAATACCATTGTGAACAGTTCCAAATTTCACATGAAACCCTAAATGATTATTTAATTATGCAGAATCAATCTGTGGAAAGCCTCTGTAATAACTTCAAGGGTAGTGTGATCAGTGTGATCATTGGTGAACAATGTGTGATTAGTGTGTACACTGGTGATCAGTGGCTATAAGCTTCCATTAGAGAAATTGCAAAAATAAGTCATTGCAAAATAGTCCTAGACATTGGCACCCACTCCCAGTCACTATGGCTCCTGCTGCCATCTCTCAGTAGTCAACTCACAAAACACCAACAAGACTAAGAGACGGATTCACACATTGCCAATTTTTTATGGGTAACAAGAGACACATATATAACAAGCTGAAAAGGAGAACCAGGAGAACATTTGACATCCAGACCTACTGCTAAGACCGCACAGAAAGAGAAGCTTGTTGCTAGGTTCCCTGATAATTGAGTGAGTGTGTGTACGCTGGGTGGTAATGGTGATGTTTCTCATCCATTCTTTCTTCCAAAAGCAGATGGTGGTTTTGGCTGCAAGGGGGAATGCATTAAGAAAGACCAGAGAGTTTCTGCAGACAAGGTGAGGCTGAGATATGAAACCTCATCAAAAGTGTAAAAGAAAGTGCTCCCTTCATCTGCACACACCTCACACTCTCTTCAAGAACATCAAACTTCCCCAGCTTCGCAGGCCTGGAGAAGTCTGCTTCCACTGTAAATATTTGAAGGATCAAGTTTCGGTCACCAAATCCCCACTGGCTATCCCAGGAGAGCAGGAGAATTCCTTTCAGATTTTGTCAGGATGCCTTTGCCTCTTTTTTCTTCCCTCCAACACCTTCACCAAAACAACCTTTATTCATAATCAATATTTCGGAATTTTGTCTTGGCAACATTCAGTGGGGAAACATCAGATGATGAAAAAATTTGTGTCAATACTTTTTGTGCAATTTTTATCCTGTATTGAAATTGTATATACCTATTATTTCAAGTGTTTGTTGGAAAGGGTTGAGATCTTAGAATACCCAGTGGAAAATTGTTCAGTCAAGATCTTTCTTCCTGCTATCTGGGCAGGTACAGCCAAGCAGGCTCTCCAGTGGGCTGAGGCCTTACATTAGTGGTCCTCAGTCTCATTCTAAGAACCCCCTAGATGTTCTATGTTTTTGCTCCAGCCTAACTCACAGTGTATACAGATGTAGGTAATATGTGAACCATCTAAGAGGCCTGAAGGACTTGTTTTAGGATCACTGCTTTAGAAAGTTTAATGAGCAATGAAATTAGGAAGTCACAGTGGGATTGACCAGTTCATAGAGTGCATGATGGAAAATGTCACCTTGCACTCTTTAAAAGGTGCCACACAAGGTTGAGGGATGAAACATTTTGCACCTGTGTGTGTGAGCACGCTTGTACTCATAAGGTTCCTCCATGTAAATGTTTAATAGTGTGTGGTGAATCACAGCCCCCTCCTTCAGGACATGAAGCAAACAGGCCAAGAGAATCCCAGGAGAACCACCGCAGGGGCAACTGCGGCCCCCACCCAGTGTTTCCCACTCTGCTATAAAAACCACATGTAGAAGAATAGTTTTTATGTTTGATGATAGATTTGTACATGTGAAGAACGTTTTAAAGGTTTAATGAAAAGAAAATGATCAGTGGTATCAGAGGTATCAGATGCAGAGGTTCTCCACCTTCACACATCTCATTTGCAAATTTTCTTCTTCAAAACACCATTCACTGAACATTGTTTTAGGGTTCCCCAACTGTCTAGGCACAGACATTATCATCTGGTAACCATGCTTTTGAGCCCTGCTGATGCCACAGACACCTGTGGCTGGGTTGCTGAGCCCTAAAACACAAGCAGCATGGATTCGTGCTGAAAACACATCAAATGATGCTCGAGGTGCCGGACGTTATATTGAGCTTTGTTCAGTGTCCCTACCTCACACAGAACCAATGTTATTGTAATTTAAAAAGCATGTAATAATAACTCCTAATGGGTTTTAAAAAATGGCATCACTAAAATGTCCAAATTTCTTTTATTGTAGGTCTTAGAAACAAATGACAAAGAGAACTTAGTTACTTAGAACTTAGTTACTTAGTTAGAACTTAGTTTCCGCCCATAAGTGAGATGGAAAAACCCACAGAGGGAGAGCAGCCAAGCAGTGGCCCACCAAGAGAAACAGCGACAAACAGTGAGTGTGTAGGAGAACAAACATTCATTTTAGACTATTTTTGACTGTTTGTTGAAATAAGATTTTACTAACATGCTTTGAGTTCTAAGGGCTAAGACAGCACAACTGGTCTTTCTCTAGGTGGGTAACATGGAACCTTGTCTCCCTATCATTCAGGTGTCTGTTAGCTGATGTAACAGAATCTGATCCATGCGCCTTGAGCTGCACAATTCAAAACAATGCACGTGACTCAGAGGAAGCACGTGCTAGTCTCCCAACCTGGGTGGTAGCATGTCCTACAACCCAGCCTGTTTCTGCTCTTCACATTTCTAAATAGTCCTCCTTTAACCTGTTTACATTGCGATCCTTTCACCTGTTGCAGCTGTGATGGGATCATGGTCAGATTTAAAACAGCAAATTGAAGCAGACCCCCTTTTAGTCTCTTATCTAAGCCAGGATTTGTCTTTGGGGTTTAATGCAGGCTATGTCTGAAGGGCTGACAATTTTTAACATGCCTACCAGCATGGGATAAGGGGTAAAAGGGGCAGCCACTAATGGGGCTTACAGAGAGATGTGATTGATACTCACTCTCTCACTTTCCTTTTCATTCTCTTTCAAACACAAGCGTGACCGCTCTTTCATCAGCCACGAGTTCAGGTCCTGGCCAAGCCATCAGCCAGGCTATACAGAGGACAGTCAGTCGCAGTATAAATATAGAGGCTGAAGGACAGGAGCCAAGAGTGAGTGGCTTTTTCAGATCCATTAGACAAAGGAAAGAGAGAGAAAAGGCTACAAAATGAAAACCACTTAACACACAAATCTAGAGTTACTGCTTTTGACTGCCTAGGCAGGTATGCATGATCATAAATGATAGCAGCTTCAAGTATGCTCTGTAGAAAAGCTCACATTTAAAGACTAATGGATGGTAACAAACCAATGGTTAATTATGTATATAATATATTTACATACATTGTTATTAGTACTAATGTCATGAATCATATGATATGTCATTAATGTTTGATAACGGTTGACAGATGCACAGTGCAACACATAATAAAATATTTTTATGGTTTGAATTTTATGAAAATGGACTTTTACCATAGTGTGATAATAAAATAAATTCAGAAGTGTAGAGTGAAGCCTGTCAGGGTGTTTCGGTTGGTGGCTGCTAGAGGCCACTGTTTTTTCTGTTTTTTGATGCCCTGTTCTGTTTTGTTTCGTGTGGGTCTCTGTTGGGTTTTTGGGGCTTTTATTTTGATATGTTCTGGGTTTTGCTTTTGTCACGTGTTGTGTTCACCTGTTTCTGTTCCCCCTTGGTCTGTATTTAAGTTCCAGTCTGTATGTCACTCCCTATGAGTCGATCACTTTAGAGCTCTCCTGATTAAGTGCATCCTGTTTCTGTTTCTGCTGGCCATCGTGCCCTTTCTTTTGGTTTTCGAAAATAAAAAGTCACAGTGAAATGGATCTGTGCTTGCCTGCCTGTTTCCGCACGGTTCCAGGGATCTCCGTGTGTAGGCCTTGCGGCTCCACACGTGACACAGGGCTTTCAGAACAATTTTTAAAATAATTTTTACAATTTTATTCACACTGAAAACCTCATCTGAAATTGTGTGAAACAACTAATATAATTATATTTCATTATAAGTTAAGAAGATGTTTCTTCTTTCTTTTATTATTAATGAGACATTTTGACCATGACAATGGAATGTAAATGTAATTGCAAGTGTAAAAATTCAATTTTGTAATTATGTTTACATAATATGACAAATCATGGGCACTGGAAGCATTTTTTATGTGGACCATCTGAGTGGGGGTGTGTGCAGAGCTCTACATCTCTCCCAATTTTGAAAATTGTATCACCCCTGCTATAATGGTTCCAGCGCCCATGTGGCAAAAAAAGGAGTTAACAACAGTACTTTCGAGAAACATATGGAATACAATTGCAAATGGTGGCAGCTGGTAGCAACAGACCATTATTAACCTTTCTAATTTTTTTATGCTAGCGTAACTGAATTTGGGCCTAAAGACACACCAGAATTTCCACACTGTTCTACATTGTGAACAGGATTCTGGTTCACAGTCACACGTGTTTAGGTTATCAAGCACATTAGCCTGACCATTGAGCCTGCATTCACCCAAGCCTAGCCACATGCTAAACAGTAGGTCCTGCTCAATAGGCCAAAGGAAGTGGCTTAACCCCTGTTTACTTAAAGTTTTAGCTTGCTTAAGAAGGGCTGGCACAGCCATTCAGCACCTCCGTCAACACACACACTAACACTCCGTGCCTCCTAATCGACTTTAGTGAGAAAAATCCCTTGTTTTTAATGGCATTCAGGAGCTATAAAGCATCACAACACTTGCAGGCCTGGGAAAAGAAATAATAGATGCTTTTAGAAACACGGAGCAGGTCTGCAGAGACAATCTGCACTATGTTAAATCATAACTCAATTAGAGACCTTATTAGCAGTCTTTTTTTAGTTAGGCCAAAAGTACTGAACTCTGGGATAGGCGCATTCACATTAGTGGTGATTCACATGACGTTCTACAGATACAATGCTGCTTCGGCTTGTTGTTCTCACAGCTGTCAAGGTCACCAGAGGCTGCTGGCGCTAATGCCATGTTTTGGGGAATAGTAAATCTTCCTCAGGGAGTTCCTCTGATGGATAGTGGCTACAGAGCAATATGCCTTGGACGCAGGAGTCGGCCTACAATCTCTAAAGTCATGACCTCCTTCAGGCCAGTTCTTTAACAATATGCAGAGATCCCACACATTTTCACAAGATGTCCTTTCAATGTGACTGAGGACTGACCATACATGGGGGAGATGTGGAGTTTGCAAAGCATCTGAAATGAAGGCTTTATTTACTGACACTTTATTTATTTACAGGGCTGGAGTGTCCATATAAGTGAACAAGGCAGTCGTCTTGGACAGTAAACTTTCCTTGTTCCCTCTGAAATATGACTGATCCTTTATTTATATTTCGTTTTGAATCACCTTATTGGTGCAAAAAACTGTCTTTGGCACAAAAATAAAAGAAATGGTAACAAATGTTTACAGCAACAGGCTGCAAAGTACCAAAAGATCCAATGTGTTCCAAACCCAAGCATTCAGCACCACCAGTATACTGATCACCACTTGTTTATTCGCTAGTTCAGGTTAGATGTGCTTTGTTCTGCTTAAATTATACATTTGTAGGGCACTGTGTGTCTTAACAAACACAAAAACTTCCTCTGAAACTGGTCATGTTCACTGACTGGACTGAAAATGAAAGCCTTTAAAATCCTCTAGGAAGCCTGGAGAACTGTCCTCAAGACTACAATAAAAATGCAATAACATCTGGCTCTTTGGAAGCAAAATGAGGAGAAATGAGGGGCAGCTCAAGACTTCTGCACAGTACTGTTGATACAAACCCAAATTTTCAAAACTCAAAATTTGAGACAGTTTACTACAGTTATGGGCTTGCACTTCTATTATATACACAAATAAGAATAACAGTCTAATTACTGTATATTGTAATAAAGCTGAGATTTTACTACATTACCAAAATTGATGTTCAAAAACAGCTGTTAAGTAGAGAGAACATTTTAGAGGGAAGTATCTCTCATCATTCATTACATGTATTTGATGTAGTGGGAAGAGAAGAATAAACACTCCATTACTACAGTTGTATACGAATTCCAATTGCACACCCGCTCTACGTCCATCCATGTGTTCCTCTCACCAGTAGAGGCTGCCCGGCCAAAAAACATGCTTCTCCTTGTCATCGGAAAGTTGATCTCCCTGATTTGCTTTGACATCACAGATGTGTTGGATGAGAAGTTACAGTAAGGAGGACTGGCAGACAGCTCGCTCTTTCACAGCGATAAACCACTACCCCAGTGTTTCAGCTGAATGTGAGACACAGTGAGGCTTTGGCAAGAGCGCAAAGAGACTAATGCAGCCTGAGACTGTCTACACAAAAGTTAGTCTCACTGAGACATTATGAGTCAAACTGGATGGTTCCGCTTAATCAACATTCAGCCCACAAGTGCAAATCCCATCCAACCTAATGAATGCGCAGTGGGCTGTTTGACCACTGCACATTCAAAAGCTGAATCGAATGAGATCCAAAGCCCTACTCACACTGAAACACGCAGGTAGCCAGTGACTTGAGAAAGGGGGTGATGTGTTCTTTTGAGATAGGTGAGACCTCTGGCAGCAGTATTTTGTATCAACTGACGTTGATTGACTGTTCTTTTTGGGAGTCCGGTTAAGAAACCATTACAGTAATCAATCCAGGAAAATATAAAGGCATGCAGTTTCTCCTGGTATCTTTATTCAGAAAATCTATTTTTTCTTGTAATCTTGTTCTAGAGGTCATAAAAGCTGATGTTTTCTCTGCCTTGGACTGACTGATAAACTAATATCATAGTCTGTTAGCTCACCAAGGTTACTAAAACAACATGAATGGGCACCTGCTGTAGGCTAAATAGACTAATACATGCAAATACACAATATGGACAAAAGTATTGGGGTACCTGACCATTACACCAACATGAACTTTAATGACTTTGCATTCAAATACAAAGACTTTAATATGGAGTTGGTCGCCCTTTGCAGCTATAACAGGTTCCAGTTTTATTGATAGTCTTCTGCTCTTCTTGGCACTCTTCTTGTTAAGTAGTCTTTGCCTCTCAGGATAAATCATAATCTCTTTTTGTCAACTATGCACGATTTTGTCCCAGTCTGTTATGAATTTGATTGAGGCGATTTGCAAATTGAGTCAAGAGGGTCAAAGCTGTTTGGAAAATGGGACAAGTATATCTGACTATTATCTGCATCGCTGTTGTTACGTGGACCCCTCCTGGTGAGATGTGAGTGACTGAGAGCACCACGGAAATCGTCAGGCTTTTAACCTTTATT
>JBBPDC010000135.1:27733546-27756328 GCA_037974485.1 Hemigrammopetersius urotaenia
GAAACATTTAAGTGTGACAAACATGCAAAAGAATAAGAAATCAGGAAGGGGGCAAATAGTTTTTCACACCACTGTAGTTTGTACCATGGTAACTGCATTTCCATAACTTGGTAGCCACATTAGCTTTGTTGCTCCAGTGCAATGAGGACATTTCAGGCCTTGGCTGATCAGCTACATTTTGAAATGGTGTGATAATTGCGCACATCTCATTTTTGGCCAAACTTGTGCTTTAGCAACAAACAGAGTAAATGATTGTTTGGAAGAATGGCACCAAAAAATCACAAGAGCAGTTGCAAAAGGATTTATGAAGGTAGGCTGGCACTGCAGAAGCTCAAAGGGGAGGAAAGTTGAAGCCACAGTCATCCCACACCACCCCCATTCCCGTGGCTGCACGCCCTTCAGAGTATAATCACAGGGATATGGTCAATTAGAGTGAAAGAGCCACATTCTGACAAGCCATTCATTTTCATTAGAGGCTTCGCAGTGCTTGAAACCAGTGACAGGCCTGGTCTAAGAGAAGAGACCATTGAGTAGCAAACTAAAAGACCTGACTGATGAGCTAATGCTGATGGTCTCCACAACACAAACACGTTCAGAAAAGTCACATTAAGATCCCCATCCATATTAATGCGCTTCACTCAAACAGTTACTTATTCAAAGTTCAGGAATCAGGATCAACTTCAATGTGCTTTGAAATCAAACCCTTAATTAAACTCACTTGTGTTCACTGTATAGTATCCTTATCTTTTACTGACCTTGGAATTTCTGAATTGTGTATTAGCTTTTTAAGTTTTATAGTCCTTTTAAATAATTTTTACAACATTTATTGGTTTTCTTATTATAAAAGGAGCTGTGAGTGTTAGCTACTTTCAGTAGCACATGGTTGATTTGTAAGGTCACTGTTTTGGCCTTTACTGAGTTCTCACAGCTGTTCTCTCAAAAAACTTTGGATTCAGAGATTATTTGGATTGCCTCTTCAAATTAAATTTGGGGTTTCCTATCACATGTTTAAGCAGGATCCCAAAACAGATTCCAGGCAAAATCAACCAGACTGTCAATGGCCCTAATGCGTCACAGAAAATTCCTCGGAATGTACCATTTAACATGATTTTATTTAGCCGAGAAGCCAAAACTAGAGATCAATACACATTTTGTGGGTATGGAAATACTGCATCATTGTGGGCCTCCTGGATGTTTGGCATTAAAATGCTGGAGAGTGAGGAAACTTGTCTGGTATAATTATTATAGTGTGTATCACAGGACATGTGTGCTCACTCTCAATTATTATCATTATATGATCAGTAGTGATGCCTTTTTTGGTTAATAAAGGTACTCAAATAGTGAACATACTGTAAATGTATTTGTTCCCAAAGAATACTGAGTGCATTTTTAGCAAGTAAGAGAGTGTGTGCCAACACATTTGACTGGTAGCGTAAGTGCTTTTATCCACTTCATAGTGTCATGTGTGAAAAATCTACAAAAGCACATGTGTTTGACTCTTAGACACAGACACAGAGTTTGACTGAGGTATACAGTTCGCAAGCATGCAAATTTGATAGCTAGTAGCTTCTATTAATAAATAAATTCTTATCTTGGCCCAGCCAGCATGTCTTGTTTGATCTACTTCTATTGCTGATGCTTTTAGCTTTTCCTTTTGTCACGTTTGCCATCGATTCTGCCCAACTGTGGGGTTTTAGGGACCCTCACTTTGGCAGAGAAGGAGGAAGACATTGTTTGCTTTGGCAGTCTATTCCCCTGCATAACACTGCAGCCGCTACCACGGCTCAGCTAATAGCCCGGAAACCAGTGACTGACAGCCTCCAGCAGGCTGTCCAGCCTCACACTAATCAGGCTCATTCACTGCCTCCCCCTACCAACGTCTGAAAAAAAATATTGAAGCAATAGACAAGGAGAAATGATGCAATACCAGATGGATACGAAGGCCGTACTCGGGTGAAAGGGGGCAGGTACGTTCTGGACATCGAACACTGATGGCCAGTTACATGTGTCTCCTCAAATTCCATTGTAATGTGACATCAAAGTGTTTATAAAGTTTTCTTTATTCAGTGAATGGATTACAGTAGCAAATCATCTAAAGCAGAAATGTATGCTGGAAAACTGAACAGAGATTTTGACTTATTTTACACTGTAGGGTCCAAATCTGGTCCTGGAGGACGGGTGTCCAGCACAGTTTTCACTCTTCAACACATTCACATTAACAAGTAAGCTGAAGCAGATATGTTTGACCAATGAAATGACCAAACTCTGCAGATCACTGAACCTCCGCGGCCAAATTTGGGCACCCTTGCTATAGGGCAAGTCAGATTTTTTAATGTTGTATCCAGTTACACCCAGTTGCTCCAGCTCCTTCAAGCTGGATGGACGGCGCTTTAAATCATCCTAGAGATTTTCAATTGGATTGAGGTCTAGTCTTTGACTGGGCCATTCCAGGACATTGACCTGTTTCTCTTTAAACCACTGGAGTGTTGCTTTAGCAGTGTGTTTAGGGTCTGTAGTTTGTTTTCTAGGTCCATCTCTTAAAATCAAATTGAAAATCCATTTAAATTCCAGGTTGTAAGGTAACACAATAGAGAGAATGCCAGGGAGGTGAATACTTTTGTAAGGCACTGTATATGTTTGATGTATGCCACCATACTAATGTAGCTAACAAGCTTGTTTAGCCTCATGCAACCTGGATGCTTAAAACAAATAAACCCACTAACATGTTTATTGACATTGTATGACATACTGTTATCCATATAAATGGACAAATATTAACAAAAGGGTAAGTCACGCCACACTACCAGTCATTCTTGCTCACTGGCTCATGCCTACAAATCTGCATTTGCAAGAATGTGGGGAAAAAAATCATAGTAAAGGATCGCCTTCTGTAGTGCTTCTACAGGATCCTGTCCGGCAGGGGAGCCCAAATCTGGTCCTGAAGGATGAGTGTCCAGTGATCTGCCAGCCCATGCCATATGTGACCTAGCAATGCTGTTCCAGACCAACACAGCACTATTCAGTTTGCAGTTTTAGTTTTGTTAAATTTATAGATGCTTAGTTAGACTTCATAAAACTTGTAAAAGCTTCAGGATTTGTAAAGGCTTCACCTTTTCTTTTGAATATTGGCTAGCCCTGCAGGTCTGGTTAGTTAGTATCTGTTGAAGCAGCTAATGGCCTAGAGGTTTGAGATTTGCCCCTGTGATCAGAAGGTGGTGGGTTTGAATCCCAGGACCACTGGTGGCACCACTGAGGTACCTCTAAGCAAGGAACCGTCCCCACACACTATTCTCCAGGTGCCCCCTGTTGGTGGCGGCCCACTGCTTCACTTAGTGAATTTGGCTAACCTTTTTCCATTTTTTGTAAATCAGAAATTTTGTATTACATTTTTACATTTATTCCATTGCATTAAGGACCCTTACAGTTTTCACTAGAATTCACCACTTTCCCTAGATCATTTTGATGTTATGCATAAATTAAAATACCCAATTTTTAAAAAACAATAAAAGCTGCATTTTGAAATTACATGCGTGAAGGAGAATTCAACTTGTTTCAGAAGTTGAGATGTAAACAAAGCGTCTTAATGTGAACTTCTTTCAGGGCAGCTGGTGGTCTAGTAGTTAGGGAGTTGCCCCTGTGATCAAAAGGTTGTGGGTTTGAATCTCAGTTCTGTCATTGGCACCACTGAGGTACTTTTGAACAAGATACTGTCGCCACACATTGCTTCACTTGGTGAATGGGTTAAATGCAGAGAAAGAATTTCACGCTGCGCTGTGGTTTGTTTATGTTTGGAAGGGCCACTTTACTTTACATTTTTTCTTGTTTTCTTGTTCTTTGGCAATGTACTGTAGCAGTACCCGTCCTTCCAGGTAGACTAGCATCTTGCTACTATGAAGAAATTTAAAAACAGTGATGATTTATCTTTAAAAATGTGTTTGGGTCTTGATTTTGGCAGTAGTTCTGGGGAGAGGGCCCACTCTCATTATCTGTTACTGTCTGACCCTAGACTGGGCTGCAGCGGAGGAAAATTAGATTTTTCGCCAAACCATCACTCTAAACAGCAGAAGCATGAAGCCACACATTATACTTGCAAAAAACTTCTTCACAAAAACAGTAAAGGAACGCCACTTTAAGTCCAACAGTACAAAAGCCCAAGATCCGACCCACATTTGCAAGGCAAAGCCTGACCATTCAACACTTCAAGCTGAGGCACATTCATTTAGGCATCTTGCATGCCTAAAGCCGGCCAAGGTGTCGGAAACAGGCGTGAATGGAAGAAGACAATACCAAAGTCATGGCTTTCCCTTTCCTCGTTTAGCTCATTTGTGAGGATTCCATGAATGCACTTCGGGATAATTAAGGCTCCCACCATCTCCCACACTCTCTCCCCACCACACTGAATAAACACTACACACCTTATATAGTGTTCGAAGACTCTTAACGCATCTAAAAGAGGTCTAAGGCTTGGAGCTATAGAGTTTAGGATGGCCAGGTCAGATCCCAGCTGCAGTCCGGTAAACACAGGGGCGTCCCTGACTCTCTCCTCCATACAAGCCCACAACGGCTGCTCTGCTAGTGCTAAATCACCCTGTCCAATGACAAAAGAAGGCAGCTGAGGGAGAAGCAAAAAAGACAACAGAAAGAGAAATTTCCAAAGGATCATTGGTGGTAGTGAGAATGGTGTTCAGCTGTGTATTCCTTGTGCTGCTGATTAGAGAAAAAGCATAAAATGCAGACCGCAAAGACTCTGTAACCATTTAGGTGCAAAAGAGCGCTAACACAATATTTTACAATGGCTGATCATTACACCAATAGGGGCTTTAATAACATTGCATTCAAATACATAGACTATGATATGAAAATGGTTTGCAGCTTTGCTGCGATATGAGCTTCCGCTCTTCTTGGAAGGCCTTCCACTTGAATTTGGAGTTTCTGTGGAAATGTGTGGCCATTCATTCTGCAGAGGATTTCTGAGGTCAGACACTGATGTTGGACAAGAAGGCCTGGCTCACAATCTCCAAACCCTGAAAAACAGGTGTGTCCCAATTCATATAGTATCCCATGTAGTGTATTCCTTGAAATATTCTTTATAAGCTCACTGTTTCCTTTTAATTTGAAACCACTCATTTCATGAGGTTTGTTGCTGCCCAATTCAAAACCTGATCAATATCTACCACATTATTTCTCATATGTTAAATGGAGCTGATAAAATGGACAATGAGCGTAAATACCAGACAGGTAGACCCAATGAAGGCTGAGTTGGCTAATAAAGTGCAATAGCCCAGTTACTGTTACCCAGTTAGATGTGTTAATGAGTGATAAGCTTAGTACTGGTGTACAAGACTTGTGCATGTGTTTCGTGGCATTTAAATTATTTATATCAATTTGGCACAAATGCAGGATTTTTTTTTATTAGAAGATGACGTTCCTGATTTTCTAGAAAAAATGAAAAAAAGTTTTTGAAAAAAAATAAACAGATAAACAGTATTCTGCAGCGTATAGTATGAAAATAGAAATAACATTACAGTTATATATTTTAATAATATAACATTATTAAATATTACAGAAAAATATTACTGTAATATTACATCATGTTGAAAATAGTACAATAACAGAAGTATGAGTATTTAAATTTTCTTCAAATTATGAAACAGTAACAGAATTACATGGAAAAAATAGCTTCAGAAAGGAACAGTGTGAGTTTTCCCCCCACATATGTCTATCAGTGTTATTAAATACATTTAGGACAATGTACTCGGTGTTCAGTCATAATTTTTTTATTTTTAAGTATTCTGCCCACCTCTGCTTATACTAGACCCCCAGCCATCAACAGTGAAAACACTGGCAAAAGATCTAGCCTTGATTATGGAGGAATAGAGTCCAGCTGGAGCTAATAATTCAAATAGTGGTGAACATAATTTTTACTCTTACAGTGTACTGCCCTCTTGTGGACAAACTGTAGCAAAACATTTTGAACATACAGGCAACAAATAACCAGATAAATTACCAAAAAAAAACAGAGATTTTCCAAAGGAATATATCACAAATATTCATTCAATGCCCATGTCCTGTCTCTGAAATCAGACTGTGAATTAGGGGCACACATCCCCTATTATCTAGGGGTGGGATGTAGAGACAAATGGTTTAAGAAACCACAGCTTTTTTCCTCCATAGAAAACAAATGAGCCAAAGTAGTCTGGATTATGACCAACGCTTCATCAGAACAACTGGCCTTTTATCCACTCAACCCAGATAACTGCCTCAACAGGACTGGAAGTGCTCTGCTGTGGCTGAACTGCACAGCTCGAGCCGTTCTGGTATGATTTCTCCACAGAGTTCCATGAAAACTGTAACTGTAGTGGTAGTGTTCTTCAGACTAGCTGAAGTCCTTCTGGAAGCTCCACCACCACCGGAGCACAGTCATCCAGGTCCGCTTCAAAATCCCATCGGAACTTCTTGGTCAGATGAGCTTTAAATTTCTCTGCTTTCTTCCGGAGAGTCGCATCAATACCAGGCCCAGCAGCAATTTGGAAAAAATCCTGACGACAAAAAGGAGCAAAGGTTAATTACACATTTATTTATTATCAAATATATGCTGTCCTTGAGTCTTTCCTCAAACTGTAAGTCACTTTGGATAAATTATTAATGTAATGCAAATGTAAATGTACAATCACACCTGCTCTTCTGAAGTAGCTTCTTCCACTACTCACTATGTAAAGATTTTTACCAATCAGCAACATTAAATCCGCTGGTAAGTGAAGTGAAAACCACTGATGATCTTGTTACAGTGGCACTTTTCAAAGAGTGGGAGATATTAGATAGCAAAAGAACAGCCAGTTCTTAAAGTGTAAGGATTTTAGACACTTTGAGAGGGACCAAACTGTCTTGGCTGGACAACTGGTCTTCTAAGGGAGTTCCTGGTACACTGTGGTCAGTACCTACCAAAAGTGGACCAAGGAAGGAACACTGGTGAACCGAAGACAGGGTCATGGGTGCTCAAGGTGGGGATGCTTGTGGGGATCAAAGACTAGTCAGTCTGGTCTGATCCCACAGAAAAGCTACTGTAGAAGTTGTTTCTGCTGCTCTGACAGAAAGGGGTCAGAACAAACAGTGCCCCCTGCTGTTAGTGGGGCTAGGTAGCTGCAGACCGGTCCGAGTGCCCATGCTGACCCCTGTAAACCACATCCTTCAATGGGTCAGAGCTGTTTTGGAAGTACCAGGGAGAACTACAATATTTGGCCGTGATATTTTTTTTATAATTTACATCATTTTAACACAGTAGCTTTATGATAGACCAGGAAAAATAACAAAAATATGAAATTATGAAGTTAAGAGATTTCATTACAACAGTAAATATGTAATTGTATTTCAATTTTAATTAATTCTAAATTGAAATGAATTATAAAAAAATGTGTTACAAATTGATATACTGTACAGTGCAAAAGTCTTAAGCCACCCTCATTTCCTCATATTTTGCTTCCAAATAACCAGACGTTCTTGTATTTTTACTGTAGTCTTGAGGATCAGGCTTCATGAAATACTTTCTATTTCTCTCATTATCAGCCGAGTCCCTGTGGCACAAACTGCTTAAAAGGTTCATGCCGGCTCTGAAAGAAAGAGGACAGGACACACAGTGCACCACACCTTGCTGTCTATGGGGCTGCATAACTGGAGACCATTATAGTACCAAAGCTTATCCATGTCCACTGCCAGAAGTGTTAGGTTGGGGTTGGGTTCTGCCTAAAAACCATCCTGTCAGGTTACTATAAATGCTGCGTTCACATGATAAAAATATTATTGTTCTTTGTTGAGGGTCAAATATAAACGAAGATCAATATGGCTTATCACAATTAACTACAAACATAATATAATGCGGTTACTTGCAATGAATTGATTAAAGAAATCATCTGAACAGTAAATGTGCTTTGGTTAATGTAAAGAATTATTGATTGAACTAAATCAGGTGCTGAATAGCATCTGCAAGTAATACAATATCTTGTAATGCATTGCAATGTGTTACCTGCAGAGTGGAGGTAAGGAAGTTGTTCTGGGTCACAATGTCCACAAAGAAGTCTGGAGGGATCTCTCCCAGCTGGTGATAAAGCACGGTGATGAGCCCCAGATACAGATCCTTCCGCTCCTTCATGGACTCCTCACTCTTACATAGCAGAGTCAGCAGACTCTTCCAGTGCTCAAAGGCCTCATACACATTTCCAATGAGGAAACACACAAAGGCAAACTGCAGCTCACCTAACAGACACAATACAGATACTATAATATACCATTGTGATAGCCACACAATCTGATGGAAAATACTAAGAGCATGCTACAGAATGACACCTAAATCCAACTGCCACAGTCATTCATCTGTATTTATTATATGCTATACGCTACGAGTAAAAAAAATGCTCACTTAGATTTTCTATATTTGCATGTGACACACTTAATAATTACCACAAATACATTCAGTATTCTGTAACAAATGTACAGAATGTTCACCGGTTGAGTCTTTATTAGGCAGAAGTCACTACAGCCACCTCATGTAATTAGAATTATTATGTGGATCACCAGACAAATGTTTAAAGAGCCATTAAGTGATGACAGTTAACTAGTGCATTTAAAGTTAAAGGACAGTCTAGAATTTGAATCATCACACATGCACTGTTACTCTTTCATCTTAAAAAACTGTTATAAAACTCTGTCATCTTTCACACAAACAATGGAAACTTGTTTTGCCATATTTTCATAACTCAACAGCTTTCCAATGTTTAATTTTTACAGTCATATCTACTGTCTGTGCACAATTACTTATTGCTGTCTACCTCAATCTTTAGACACAATGACTCTGCTGCTAGAATACAGTGTATGTAATTATACTGTATTCACTCACACCAGTGCTGTTACTGCTCCTGTCGACTACACTGTACTGTAAATTATTGTACAGTTGCTCGTGTTTTTTGCACTTTCTCTTTATCCTTGTCCTGCACTTGTGTAGTCTCATAGTGTTTTAGATTTTGTTCTTTGTGAGTCTGTTTTTCTTCTTTGTGTTGCACTTCTTTGTTTTGCTTCACTGTGTACTGTGTGTATGGCTGAAAAATCAATAAACCTGCATTCACACAGGACTAAGAATGTGTCTAGTTGTTAGAACATGCAAATATTCAAGAAAAAGGCAGGCATCCTACATTTTAAACACAAATATATTAAGCACAACTACTATGGCTGACCAGAAACAGTCATTCCTACCTAGAACGTTAAGTGGCTGCTCCTTATGATGGTTTTCCAGTAGGCAGTTGAGGGCGTAGCTGAAATCCATGCTGCACTGAGTGATCTGTGCAGGCGTGGCCCCTGGAGGGTACGTCTGTTTGGGGATCTGTGAGAAACGCAGCTCCGTTCCTTCCCTCTGCTTCATTCGGGGCAGCCTGTCAAGCCCCTCCTTCATGGTCTGGCACTGCGTGTCGTTGCGTGGCAGGTTCTGCTCTGCCCTGTCTTTCGTGTGCGTTAGCTGCAGCTCAGGAACAACGTCGCTGAAGGCACACACTCGTCCGCTGAGCGGCTGCAAGACCGCGGCCACCTCCTTATTGAGCTTATCTGTCAGGGACACCCACTTCCTCAGTGTTTCGTAAGGGTATGGCCCCAGATACGAGTCTAGTTCACGAAGCCCGGCTTTCACTCGAGCCACCTCTTCAAGATTTTCAGAGGCGGTAAAGTCCAAATCCTCCTCTTTTTTGTCCCAGTTGGCCAGAATTAGCTCTCGGGGTTTCAGTGAGAGGAAGAGGCCTTTTCTGGGGCCCACCTCTCCACCGCTGTTTTCACTGCTAACAGAGCTGTAATGGAGAAAGTGAATTCCTGGAGGAATCATTTTGACCCCACGAAAGCGGGGACCCACCTGCCAGCTCTTGTAGTCAATACCCAGCTCAGTTCCTTCTGGAACGCCCAGCAGAACCAACGTAGCTCCTTCTTCAAATAATCCTAGCGCCACCTGCGGGTCCATTTCAACTCCTGCCATTTCTGATGAAAGAGAATAAACTTTAGATACAAGGATTTACTCACATTACCGAAATGTAGACTGTCATCTATGGGAGGTACAGAAACTAAAGAATTCAATACCCAAAAGGCTTAAAGAATTAAAGAGTCATCTTAAGGTGCCTCCTTGTCTTTTTGTGTGACTCTGTATCAGTCTAGTCTTGTTGTTGTGTAGAGCAGAGACAGACACCAGTTAAGCCTGATGGAGGTGCGTGCTGAAGTTGAGGAGGAAATCATCAGTTAGATGGTGAGCTTGCAGCAGAGGATGCATGGACCAAGTGGGAGAGTATAAAGGAAAAGTAGATCAGCTGAAACCCCGCAGATCATGCAGTTGGTAGCCTAGTGGTTAGGGCATTCGCCCTGCGATCAGAAAGTCCAGGTTCGATTCCCAAGACCGCTAGGCACAGCTGAGGTACCCTGAGCAAGGTACCGTCCCCACGCACTGCTCCCCGGGCGCCGTGTTCGTGGCTGCCCCCTGCTTCACTTGGTGAATGGGTTAAATGCAGAGGAAGAATTTTGTGATGTTCATACTGTGTGCAGTGGTGTGTTCACGTATGACTGAATGATCACTTCACTTTACGATGTGCTCCCTAGCCCAGTCAACCTCCAAATCTGGGGCAAGAGCAATTCACCTGGCTGTACACTGCGCTGGTAGGGGGTCCCTGGAGCACAAGTAGCTGCCCAACAGCCCTGGAGGAGGACCGCTGCAGTCACAACCTGGTGCTGAAGTCCACTGTAGAGACCATCTCTAGAGCTATGGATACCACCAAACACGTTTGCCATCATAAGGGCATTACTTTTGTCAGGGCAGGACAGCAATGCCAAGTACAATCCAGACCACCAGCAGTCCATCAGACTGGGAGCTGCAAGTTGATCTGGGCAGACAGCTTAGGTTCCCAGACCATATCATGGCAACCAAGCTGATCCCATATGTGGTGTTTTTTTTTCCTACCTCTTTGTAACAAGTACTCTTTGAAACAAGCACTTCCTGGGAGGACCGCATGGAAGCAAATGAACAGAAGTGGGCCAAGCATCAGGAGCTGGTGGTGCAGTGAAGGGGGGCCGGCGGGAAGGGACACTGCTAGTGGGATGTACAGGGTTTGCTGGCCGATCATTGTATAAGGCCTAGAGGAGAGACATCAAGTCTGCCATGGAAGCTGCAGAAAAGGCGTCCAGATGGCTTTGGCTGAGGAGGAGTGAACCATGGGCCAGTGCTGCTGGGTCACAAGCCAGAGCCTGATCAACTCTGGCTGGGTCACCTGAGCAAGGGTGTATGATGTTGAAAGTCCCGAAACACCCGATGAACTCATGTGACCCAGCACATCACAGAATGTTGTTTTTACACATGTTGTTTTTCTGTAAAGCGTTCTTGGGTTTGAGAAAATAAATTATTCTTATTATGTGCATCTCAAACCAGTTTTTATTATTGTAACCCAGTGCCCAGGACACCAATCAGGTCTCCCTGGTGAAACACTCTAGTACTGTCCCACACTCAACACCAGACCACAAGGAGCTACATGAGACAAAACACAAATATCTGCAAAGTTTGGGGCCTCCTGAGATTGAGACTGGGAACTGAGTTCGGGAAACCGTGGCCTAATGGCTTGGTCCAGGTATGATGAAAGCTAGGATAGAGCAAAATATGAACTGAGAATCTCTGCTTTAGCCTGGTGTTTTACTATCTAGGTCCTGAAGGTACCTCATCCTTTACTTTCAAGTAACACATGACTATGAAGGATATATCCAACTAATAAGCCCATGGACCGTTACTGATCTGTAGGGAGTATACTACGGCAGGGTAAATACTTCACCCCTGCACCATCACCCCTGGATCCACCTCCAGAACCATGACCATTAGATAACATGTGATTCACCAGCGTCTCTTAAAACCCAAAAACAGATCAAAGCTAATGCTAAATGAAATAAAGCAGCAGTAAAAACAAGTGAAATATGGTAGCATAAAAAGCTTTTAAAGGATTTTTAGTAGCCAGTAGTAATGTACATTTGTGTTTTTTGATGTCCAAACCAGTAATAAAAAACAGGGGTCTTTACATCTGGAATATTAGCTAGCCTGAAGCTAAATTAACTAGCAAGCTCTGAAATGGCCATAGTTAATTAACAGGAAATTTATAGAATAACGGTGAAATAAGGTCTAAATGCTAATTATATAATAAAATACGCATGGGAATTTCTTAAAAAGTAAAGAAAATTCACAGAAACCTGATCAGAACAGAGGAGCTCCAACACCGTGACAGCACCGTACGCGCCTCTGCCGTTCAAATGTCAAAATAGAAGTCCGCACCTGGATAAAGGTTTAATTTGAGACTGGGCTCCTAACTTCATAAACTCGCCGTTTATTCATAAAATGCTTATTCTGGTCAATAAATAGATTACTTTAAAATTGAATGAGATTCTCCCTGAACTGTATACTTTAGTGTATTACCTACTAAAACTGACTCATATAACTATAACATTCACAAAGATTTAATACGATTAAAATGTGAGTGTTTGGAAAAGAAAAAAAACACACAAGGAAAACCTTCAAATAGACAGATAAATAGGTAGATAGATAGATCAGGTGATAACCACAGCTATGTGAGGTTTGTGAGTCTGCACCGAAGGTGTGTGAGTCTGTACTGAAGGTGTGTAAGTCCATACTGAAGGTATGAGTCTATACAGAAAGTGTGTGAGTCTGCACTGTGTGTGTATGAAAACAAATAAGTATTTACTGTTGAAGCCTGTCAAGCCCCTACTTAAGGGCTGTAGGCACATTTAAAAATATATGAGCCTACAAATGTAATTTCTATGTAGAATGCTGATATATTAAGATGTCAGTATATGTGTGTATGCACGTATAAAATCTTTTATTAATAAATATTTACATGAATACTGTATTAATAAATATTGAAAAGGCACTCTTCACCGGTCAGTGACCTGTTTCGTCTGTGACTTTTATTCTGTAGAGTGTGTGTGTCTCGGGGTTGCCAAGTCTGTTTCCGGCAGTAGCGTTAGCTCGGTGAAGCAGCAGCTGCTCGAACTGAAAGAGTCCAAACTCGGAGCCGTTCGGCTGGATTTCTCCCATCTGTCTGTCCTCTCCGACCGGGACATCCACACCCGGGGCCGCCCTCTCCAGCGCTATGGGTTTCAGGAAGAAGAACAAGAGTCCGCCGGTCCTGAGCCACGAGTTTGTGATCCAGAACCACGCAGACATGGTGTCGTGTGTGGCCATGGTCATCCTGCTCGGGCTCATGTTCGAGGTGGGGTTTAAACAACATTCAAGCTCAAAACACGAACATAACACGCGTTTTAAAAGACTGAAAACCTCCAGCAAGCAGCAGAGCAGAAAACAGGCCGCGTAATGTCTGTACCGAGGAGCTCCTGAGCTGTGTGTTTTTATTTTCTGTTCAGATCAGTCCGAGCTCGACCAGGGAGCAGGACACTCTCTAAAACCCAGTCCTGCTCCACATCTGCCTGACTGAAGATCCTCACCTCCACAGACAAAACTGGAGCTGGTCTCACTCCGGCTGTGCGGTCAAATTTGACCGTGGAATCTGAAGTAATACAGTAATTACTCCAACAGCTGAATTTGTGCAGCAACACAGAAATTGTTAGAAGGAAAAGACACCCAATCGAGCTTCCTGGCTAAAAGCTCCTCAGACCGTCCTGTTAGTCAGAGTGGAAACCTATAAAGATCAGTATCAGCTCGGGGTTTTCTGTAGAATACACTTCTTCATGATGCACTCTACTGTAATCATGCGTGCTCTGTAATATATTTCATATGTTTATACTACTCAGACTGCTTTGATACTAGTTATACAGTTATACTCTTTTTTTAAAACCACTAGTCAGTATGAATTCGTGTTTTAATGAAGACATGCGTTGAATCATATGATAGAATCATGCTGTTGTGTAATTGCATCAAAGATTATCTGGGAGAGAAGCAAATTACCAAAGTGAGTCTCAGACGGATTTTTTCCCAGTGTTTGCAATATAGTGCCCAGCCTTAGTGTGGGAGGAGCTTCATAACAAAATATGTAACATACATGCATAGATATAAACATTATTTCAGATCATTTTCGTGATTCACATTATTTTAATACTTGTTTTTCTCAACTTTGGTCAGAGAAAAAGCCACATTTAAAAATAACCCAGTTAAACAGGACTGTTCTTTTTGTAATGAAACATGTTTGGCTGCTTCGCTTATATACTGATTCTCGCAGTTATCACATCAAATATTATGTTTTTTCCATCCCAGTAACACACATGTCTTTTGTTTTCTTGTGCATTAGAGGTGGGTGATGAGTCTAAAATATAACATCATGATTTTCAGCGATATTTTCATGATCGACATGTAACATAATTTGGTGTCTGCGGTTTGATATGTGGAAACAGAATCGAGCCACATTTTTTGCCACATTTTAAAAATGCAAGTAAGAAATACAGTGGTTCACACAATGCACTAAATCCAGTTAAACAGGTGTAATTATCTTCCCTCTGTTGTGAAACATTTAGTTGTTGAGGAACTGACAACGTCAACTAGATGGTCAGAAAAACATATATTTTTTTGTTGTTATTTGTTGTGCTAATGAAGTATTGCCGTATTGTTTAGCCCCATTGTTTAACCTGGATTTCTAAACCAATTGTAGGCTGTAATTATATTGAAACACATTGTGGATGGAGGTGTGTTGATATACGACAGAGTTTGGGGACGTTGTGTGAATGTATGAAGGTGTGTAGATGTGCGATGGTGTTTGAAAAGGTGTGCAGCTGTACAGTGATGTGTATGAAGGTGTGCTGATGTACGAAGAAAATTGTACCGAAGAAACTGTTTGTTACAACCACACTTAGGTAAACTATATACAGTGTATAAAGCCAAAAAAGTTAAATAAAACCTCTACAGAAATACTCTGAAAAAATACATTATGCAATATACTATGCTTTATATACCAAATTCATGGATAATAATGAGAGTAGCAATAAGTATCGATTTCAATAAGCATTATAGATAACAAGAAAAATCTTAACCTGATGATGCCTATCCCTGGAAGTCATTTTTATTTTACATAAAATAACAGTCTGAAAGAAATTTGTTTGTTTTTCTAAGCATCACTGCTATTTGCCTCTTCAGGTCACTGCAAAGTTCGCCATAATGTTCATCACAGTCCAGTACAACGTCACTCAGACATCAGGTAGGCTGTCCAGCATCTCTGACCGCTCATTTTCTACAGGACAGCTAAGAGGTGAAAACTGTTTTTCCAACTCTTTTTGCTAAAAGAACTCTTTTTGTTCTACTGTTCACACAGAAGACAAGCCAGAGCCGGTGAACTTTTATCAGTATGGTCCTAAGGACATTGCGACAGTCTTCTTCTATCTGCTTATTGCCATAATCCTTCATGCCCTGATCCAGGAATACATACTAGACGTAAGTGATTTGTTATCTTTGTGTATTGGAATTAGCTTGAAGCTTTTGTGTGCAAATGAGATGCATGATTCATCTGTGTTTTAATCATTTTTTTGATAAACAATTATACAACAACTGACACGAATTGTTCATTTTTTAAAAAGGGAACTTAAGTACACTCATAGGGACACTTTCTTAAAATATTTGTGCATAACTTCTATTTATTTGCTCTATATAACATACTGGAAAAGGGTGACCATTCCAAATGTGTATGTGTGCTTATTTTGTAACTGGAAAATATGTCATAAGACCAGGAACCCCCATACGTTTGTGTACAACTTATGTACAACATTTAACTTTTCTAAGTTTTCTAAAATATATTTCTTGGGCCATATTTTGAAAAAGTGTGACAGAAGGCCTACATCAACTTTCATACCTGTTGTTGCCCCTCTAAGCGATATTTTTGGTGTCCAGCTGTACAACCAAACAGACTAGAGATCGCCAGAAATGAATGGACTATAACTCTGCAAATATTATGGCTGTGAAATGCTACACAAACTGGCTGGACATTCAGATGAACCCAACCACTGGTGGCTGCACTGTGCTAATCTGGAGCCCCACCCTAAGTCAAAGCTGTAATTGCAACTGTTCCCTTTCCTAAAATGTAGTTGATCAACCACTAGAGCTACGACACTAAAGTAGGAATGAAAGCTTATACTTTATTATGCAAATTGCATAATTAAATCAGTATCTTTAAAAACAGCTGCTGCTTGTTTAACGTATTCTTTGTCCACTTTTGTTCATGTTGATAGATCAGTGAGTGACATAGTGTTATAAAGTCTTTTTCTGTGTGTTTTACGACCTTAGTTTAGCCTTTTCAAAGGTTTCTTTAACTGAAATGATTTGCTTACTTTATTGCACAGTTTTACAGGTCAACTCAGGGGCTCATTTTACAACATGTACTTGTGTACAATCTTGAATCTTGAAGTCCCATAAGCAAGTCTGTTACATATTACTGAACTCCACGTGGTTGGAGGCACATGTATAAGGATTTGGGCATGCAAGTCTGGTGCATCGTATCTTGCCTTGACTTCATTTCTGATATGGGGGAAAATAACACTTTAATTTAGATCAAGAAAGTCCCTGAGCTCTGAGCTAAAACATGGGTCAATGAATGCCTGGATGTCATTTACTTCATAACAAAAAGGCCAGTCTTTTTGAAAGGCTCATGTGATGTCTGCTATGTTTGCCTGACCCAATACACACACGCATACACACACACACTTTCCGAATGAACCAGCTGCTGTCTTAGCAAGACTTGAAGAAGATGTGCCTCCCAACTTTTCAGGTGTTTGAACCACCTTTGAGGCAAAAGAGGTTCAGTGTGTGCTTTTAACACAAGTTTGGAAAGTAAAACTGGTAAATTGTGATTCGAAACCTGCTATACATACCGATGATGAGACTTTGATGTGCCTGAAGCTGATTGCTGTTGCTAAATATGCCAGAAGAGACCATTTGTAGGGATTGTATCACTCTGTTGAGAACTAACAGTGAAAATCAAACATTACAGGAACGTTTCAGTAGAACGGAGGCTAACAGGCAGGATATGTCTGCATGCTTCAGGTGGTTTTTCCTCTACTTTTTCTACAAGCTTTCTGGTGACTTTTTATTCTGATCTCCCTCCAGAAAATCAATCGACGCCTACACTTGTCCAAAACAAAACACAGCAAGTTTAACGAATCGGGACAGCTGGCAGCGTTCTACCTGTTCTCTTTCATTTGGGGCTGCAGCATCCTCACGGCGGTAAGGCACAGCGTCAACATGCTGCAGTTTAATGAGGAAGACGTCTCTGGCTTGTGTTTGTAGGATGACTAAACATTTATTTTTGATCTTAAAGGAGGAAGTTGTGACAAATCCCACATTTCTTTGGGAAGGATACCCTCACACACACATGGCGTAAGTGTTTCCACCCGGTCTTCCATTTCTTCCTTTGCTTCCTTACTTCCTCTGCCCCTCCCTCACTGTGTTTCTGACGGGGTGTGATTAACCCATCACTGTGTTTCTGACAGGGTGACCAGATACTCATTTGCATAGTGCAGCCTTAATCAGACATCAGTATTGCAGAGATGGGTATCATGATTATGTTTAGCTGATGATATATTGTGCAGCCCTATTCTAAAATGACACAGTCTGATGTACCAAAGCAGATTATCTATTTATATGTAGTAAATGTGTTTTTGCTTGTAACAAAATCACTTTCTTGGCAATGGACAGTTTTTCTGCAAGTCACTTCCTCCATTTACATCCTGTTTCAAGTCACGGGAAAACCACCAAAAGCATGAAAGCATTCGTCACTGTGGGTTTAGTGTAATGATTTTATTTGTCATGTAAAAATTATCTGCTATCAGTTCTGTTTAGTATCGTGTCGTGTCATGATTCTGTAACTTTGTCACCTAGGCCCCTCCCACCTGAGAGTTTTTACAATAGAGTATTTTGAAATTCTTTTTATTGTTTGACTTAATTCATTCTTTAATAAATTCATTCTTAAATTTTCAAAGCTTTGCATATTACTAATGTGATTAGTGTTACAGATCTGATTTCATGCACATTTTTCTCATGTCTTAGCTTTCAGGTGAAGTTCTTCTACGTCTGCCAGATTGCCTACTGGTTCCATGCCCTTCCAGAACTTTATTTTCAGAAAGTACGAAAGGTGAGCACTATTGTGATATATCCTAACTATCTACACTTTTATTTAACATATAATCAGAATTTGTAAAACACCAAACAACTTCAAGAATGTAGGTTAATTGTAGAGTTCAAATGTGTAATAGTATAAACTGCATACCAACTGCTGGTTGGTAAACCAGCTTATTGCTATTTTTGTCCGGTTGCATAATATTGGCCTCTCATGCTCTCCTATAATTGCACATTTCTTTAACATGTGCTGTTTTTAATATTTCAAAAGTAAATGTTTTTAAAATGTATGAAATGACCATAAGAATGTGGATGCTAACAGCTACACCCATTACTAACAGGTATATAAAACAAGTACATACTCAGGCATTTTTATTGGCCATAAAAAGGGTCGTACTGAAGGTCACTGTCATAGGAAGCCACTTTTGCCAGAAATGTCAGTTTTTGTTCTGCTACAGCAGTCCCAGTCAACTGTAAGTACTATTATTGAGAAAAGGATAAACAGTTCAATCATGAGGCAAGAGATTCAGCCTCTCAGAGCAGGGCCACCAATTGCTGAAGTCTGATGGAGGAATCTTGATTTGCCAGATGCCAGGGGAACAGGACCTACCAGAATGCATAGTACTAACAGTAAAGTTGTGGAGGAATAATGGGCTCGGATGTTTTTGGGGGTTTAAGATAGGACCCTCAAATTTGTTTCGTTCCGGCATTAAGCCAATTCTATACTTCAAACTTTTCCTGCTCCAGCATGACTCCGGTTCTGCTGTGCACATCTCCTGGTCCTTTAAAACATGTTTTGACTTGTGTGGAGCAGCTGTAGCCCTGATTGTTGGAATCAGCCAAGTTTTGTGTGTCTGACCTCAACAGTGCTCTTTTGACAGAGTAGGCTCAAATTGCCATAGAAACTCTCCAAAGTCCTGTGCAAATAATTCCCAGAAGAGTGACGGCTGTTCTAGGTGGATGCAACTATATATTAAAAAGCATCATTTTTAAAAGGTGTTTTAAGTGTGATGCCCAACAAACTCATATAAAGGGTTTCAGTTCTTCATGTACCCTTTACTGTGTTTGTCGGTTCTTAAATGCAATAATATATTTAAATTTTTATGTTTGTTTCTAGGAAGATATTCCTCGTCAACTGTACTACATTTGCCTTTACATTTTTCACATCACTGGTGCCTATGTCCTCAAGTGAGTGTCTTCTAAGATTCATTTGCTTTCTTAATCTTTCTTTCATATAGAAGTCTCTTCTGAATGATTTGGGGGTGTATAAATGATTTTTCTTTGAGTTGCATAATTTATTTGAGGTTTGTGTTTTTTTTATGATGAAATGCAAGATAAGCCCCCAACGGACCACACTTTAATTCCCTTGAGAGCCACAAGAGAGTGACCTCCAGTACTGTACAAAACTTTGAGCCACTCCTCATTTCTTCATATTTTGTTTTCAAAGAGCCAAACTTTCTTGTATTTTTAATGTAGTCTTAAGGAACAATTATCCCTCTTCCCGAGGGACTTCAATCTGACCAGTTTCAAAGGAATGTTTTTGTTTGTTTATCCAAAGTCACCTATGTATGAATCATGTAAGCAGAAAAAAGTCATCTTAAGCCCTGAACCAGTGAAGAAACATGTGCAGATGATTCTAGATGATCAGGCAGTGATCATTATACTGGTGGTGCTGAATGCTGAGTGGTTAAAACCCCTTTGTCTAAGCACCTTTTGTTTTTAGACATTTTGTAGCCAGTCACAGTAAAACATTAATTTCCATTTCTTTAATTTAATCTACTCAATATGCCAAAGAAACGAGAGATGACTCAAGACTTGCATTGTACTGTATGGACATAAGAGCCATTGTTATATTAAAGATTCCACAAATACATAACGGATGAGTTTGCATGCATCCCATTGATTCCGTAAGGATAGATTCGGTTTTGGAGCTTCATGTTTACGCTGTTAGATTTATGACAATAAAACTGTCATAATGCTTTGGGTAATGTCATGTATATTGGTGGAGCCACTGTAAGTCACAATGAATTAAGGGCTTTGCCTTTCACTTCCTCTCTTGCTTCCATTCTCTCAGTCTCCACCGTTTGGGCCTGGTTCTTCTGGTTCCGCACTACCTGGTGGAGCTTCTCTTCCACGCTTCACGCCTCTTCTACTTCAGCAACGAGAACAAGCAGAAAGGGTATGTGCATCTTCTGCATTCACTTCACCGGTCACAGTTTTAGTAATGAAGACAGCTGAGTAGGTATTATCATGGAGGCTGCAGCGCTACCTGCAACCAACAATTACATACTTTTATTCTATTGGTCAGAATATCTATTGTCTCCATTTATTTCTGTATCCTTTTCCTGCCATTGTTTAAAGTTTTGCCTGTGTGAGGAGCGCAAGCTTCTTTTAGGATTATATGTAACAGCAAAAACCCTGACCTCAACACCAACAAATACACACACACACATACACACACCACTTCCTGTAGTGTATTACTGTTTACAGAGTCTGTAGAGTTAAACTGCCCTCATAACAGCAGCCTGTATGATGGTAAGTTATAATTATTGTGTATTATGGGCCTAATTTCTTACGAAATATGTAATAATCTGTGTTCTATCTCTGTCCCTATTCTGTTTTTCTGTTATTTCTCTGTCCCTATTCTGTCTTATATTGTATTTTCTCATTTTCTCTCTGTTCTTTCTTTCTCTCAGCTCACTGTTCTCTTTCTCTCTCACACTCTACTTCATTTCTTCTGTTTGTTTTCTCTCTGTCGCTACTACTTCTACTGTCTCTATTCTCTCTCTCACCCTAATTTCTCTGTTCTCTCTGTGTCTCTCAGATTTCCAAAATTTGCTAATTTAAAAAAGGTTCATCTTAACACATTCTCGTGCTGTGTTCTGTATTTCTTCTCTCTTGTTCTCTTCCTGATCTTTTCTATTATCACTCTGTCCCTAATCTCTCTCTCACACACTCTATTTTCACTCTATTTTCTATTCTTCTTCTCTTTCTGTGTCTTGCTCACTTTCCTCTGTATTTCCTCTCTGTTGTCTGTCTCTCTTTCTATTATTTCTTTGTCCCCTTTTCTGTTTCTTGCCCTCTTGTTTTCTCTGCCCCCCCCCTTCACTTTCTCTGTATTCTTTCTCTCTTTATATTGTCTTTAATCTGTTTGTATTCTCTGTTTTCTCTATTTTTATTTTCTCTTTATTCTGGTTCTCTGTCATTAATCTTTTTCTATTGGTCCCTCTCTCACACAGGTTTACGCTGTGGGCTCTGCTCTTCGTCATCGCTCGTCTACTGACCCTCACCCTCTCTGTGCTGACGTTCGGTTTCGGACTATCTCGGACGGAACATCAGGGCTTTTCTTTGGCCGAGGGAAACTTCAATGTTCTCACTGTCAGGTAGTGTGTTTGGTAGTAATGTGTAGTGCCATCTACTGGGTACAGATGGTAACTGACATATTTTGAGGAGATTCTTTTGTGTGCTTGTTAATTGTTCTTCTCTTTAAGTTCAGTAACTTAAGTAAATTCTCAGAAAGATGTGTTTTTAAGGTTGGTCAGAGATAAAACCTAGTCCTGGACTTTTTATTTTTATTTGAAGACTAGGCTTAATCCCTGTTCAGGAAAATGACTTGAAGTGATGCACCTACAGCACTGTGTAAAAGTGTTGAGCCACTAATTTCTTTGCATTATGATTTGAATCACATGTATAAATGCTATTTTATGCCTTTCAAACTCTTATCTTTGGCATAATGACAAAGTGTAAATAACCCCTCCGTAATCGGGTTTTCTGCCTTCATAACACAGTTAAGAACCCCCCCCCCGCCAAACCGCTATTTTTGTCTCTTTGGGGGTCGGGTCTGGGTCTTGATTGAAGGGTACAGTACCCCCTAGTAATTCGAACCTTGTATAAGGTGCCTAGATAAAGGTGTTCCAAACACTCGGCATTCAGCACCACCAGTATACTGATAACCACCTGAGCATCTGGAATCATCTGCATCTGTTTCTTCACTGGTTTGTTTTATGCCTAACAGTTTTGTCAGCGTGTCTATATACATGAAATCTTGGAGTGGACTGAATCAGAAAAATGGCCCTCCTCAGTTTTGGTTTGACTGTTGAGGTGAAGTTCCCTGTTTTAAGCTGTGATTTTAGTTTCATTGTCTGATCTTGCTGTATGTGGGGGCCTCACTCTGTTCAGGATGACGTGTCTGTCCGCGATTTGCCTGACCCAGGCCTGGATGATGTGGAAGTTCATCAACTTTCAGCTGAAAAAGTGGAGGGAGCAGAGCCAGATCCAGGCCAGCAAAAAGAAGACTGTCAGTCCCAAGAGCAAACCCACCAAGAAGGAGTCCTCCAGGGGTGAGATACTTCTTAGCCCATATACCTCAGAGTGTAAAATTACTGTGTGTGTGTGTGTGTGTGTGTGTATAGATAGATAGATAGATAGTTAGTTAGATAGCTAGATAATTATTAGAGGTGGGCATAGATTTATTTATTTTTTATCTAGATTAATCTAATTGTAATCTTGGTATTAATCTAGATTAAAATGGCTCATTTGAATTCTGCCGAAGGTCTGAAGCGCCCCCGCACTTGATCCCAATGCCTATTTTTATAGTGTAAACCATAAATATGCCTCCAAATGTTCTCCCAGATCAGTTTAATTTCATTTGGAACTCAGTTTAA
>JBBPDC010000135.1:27765691-27780574 GCA_037974485.1 Hemigrammopetersius urotaenia
CACACACACACACACACACACACACACACACACACACACACACACACACACACACACACACACACACACACTCTTAGCTGAATTTACCTTGAATTCCCACAGGGTCTGGGGGCGTTTAAAACCCAGTTCCTGCACAATCTGCACTTCTTTCAGCATGGCACGTCTATGAAGTGGGTTTTCAATACTGTAGGGTGGCTTCAGTAAGTCCTGCTCTGAAAGTACATTCAGTAATCTAACACACAGACACACACAGACACACACAGACACACACACACACACACACACACAGAAAGAACAGTGATTTTGTTTGATGTGGGTACTCTACACATTCAAACACGTTCCCGCAAACACACACATCCACACCAACAGAGTCTCCAGACAACATGCACACACCCCTGCAGCATGTCTGTACCTGCCGTTGACCTCTTTCTTTTGGAAAGTGTCTCTGTATGAAGAAGCCCACGTCCCCAGATTCTCCATCCACAGGGCCACTTCCTCTGCCGTCCATGAACCCAGCGGCTTCTTCACCAGCAGCTCCACCTTCGACTCGCTGCCACTCCAGTGATACACCAGAAACACCACCTAACAGGATGACCCACAGACACAGATCATCCAACACCATCCAACTTGTTCTTGAAAACATCACCTCCATATGTTGTCTCACAGGCCAGTTTTGTATGTGTAATTATTGGCCAGACATTTGAAACATCATTTATGAGCACTGTACTAGAAATATCAATTGCTGTATGAGTAAATAATAGATGCTTCTAATGGGCAGTGGGCAGTGAGTGACATAGTAGGGGTTTCTAATAGAGTGTATCAGTAAATGACATTTCTAATAAAATATATGAAAATGATGTTTCTTATGAAGTGGACAGTGTCCACTATGTGATCACTTTATTAGAAAAGCCATTTACATTTACATTAGAGATACTAATACTGATACACTTTATTAGAAACTCATACTTTGTCAGTCACTGGCCACTTTCATAGAAACACCTAGGGGATTTTATACAGCTGGTTTCAACAATATACAAACATTCAGGAGTTCCAGTAAAAGGATATTCCACTGTCGGGATTTCCCAGACTCTTCTGGCTACGCTGAATTGCTGGAATGAATGTTTTCACTTTTAATTTACCTCTCAGGAGATCTAGCGCAGGTATGTTCAACAGAAACACAGTTCTGAGCAGAAAGAGGGCCAAAGTGCTACTTGTACAAAATAAAAATCTAGATCTTCTTGTGAGATTTAGTGAGAAAATCATTTTAGGTTCCTTTGCGCCAATGTGTTTTGGTGCAGGTGTATTAGAACAGGTGTGTAACTCACTGTGACGACACTGAGTGCTATGAAGACTCCTGAGAAGAAGCTGATAGTTCCCAGCCTTGGCCGCCACTGCACCGGCGGAGGAGGCCTCCGGTACACTTCTTGTTCAGAGAGCTGTAAGACCAGCAAAGCATGGGTGCTGGCCGGGTCAGCCATGATACCCCTCCTTCTGTTCTCTACAAGAATCCCATAACGCTTTTCCACCAAATCCCTTCAGAGAACATACACACTCAACTAAGTACACTGATCTGTAGAGATGATTTAAAGGCATGAGAATGTTGCTCTCTGATCTTACAATGATTTGAATCAATTATTATTTAATTGCACAATAACACACTAAAGGAAATACTACACTGAGACATGTCAATATATCTCATATATTGATCTTTATTACATGCAATAGCTCTTCTCCCATTTGTACCAGTAATTCACCTAACTGTAAGTTACTAATCTATAGCATTTATAGGCCAGCATTTGTGTATGACATAGTGTATCCGATATGAAGTATTTTTTTACAATTTATGTTTATATTGTTCTTGTCTCTGTGTCATAAGCAACAAAAGCCGTTTCTCCAGCTCAATAAAGTTTTCTGTTATCGGAACGATGGTGCTTGAGAGAACTAGTGCCACATTTTACATTCATTTAATACATTTAAACACAACATCAGCAGGTTAAAAAATATGAACAGAAACTGAAACTAATGGCTTTTTAAACAACAGAGAAAGAATCCTTTTCTCTGCCTTATGCATTATGCATTTACTCTTTGAGCAAATTTGACAATTGTATTCCCTAGATACTGAGCAGACAATGTGAACTATGCATCATCATCAAACTATAGACCTGCAATGAAGAATGGTTAACCTTTCCTTCTCCTTCCAACAAATTGATAAATAATTGCTCACTACTCTCAAAGTATCTTAAAGTTCCTTTCCAAAGGAACATTTTCACACATTATTGCAGAGGACCCCAACTCTGGTGGGCTAGTATAGAGCATAGTTTGGTGATTCCCAAGCTCAAACCCCCCTGGTTCCACTCTATTAACTGCCAGCTTCAGTGAGAGTGACTGAGGTGTGGAACAAGCAAATTGGGCTGGAAACTGATCCCCTGGCCTAGAGTTGTGGGTCCCTATCCTATCATTTAGAATCTCCCTTAGAATACAGTTCATTTGTTGAAGCTAATTAGGGTGAATGGAGTGAACCTCTAGCATATCATACTAACTATTGCACACCCATTTTCCAATTCTAGTATTTACAGATTCCATCTATTACCTGAGGTGCATTTCAGTAATTCTTGGAACATTACAAGTTTCCAGTAAAAGATGGGATTAACAGAATTTATTTATAATTCAAACCTTTGCGCTTGACTGTAACGTTTTAACTCCCACTTGCGAGTCTGCAGGAGTCGTACCTGAAGGAAACGTTGACTTTTGGAAAGCCCCTCCAGATCTGGCGGCACTCTGGGCACTCTTTCTTGCATGAGGACACAAGCCACAGAGCCAAGCAGTGACGACAGAAGTTGTGTCCGCAGTTGAGCGTGGTGGGGTCCACCAGGACTTGATAACAGCAGTGGCAGTTGAACTCCTGTGGTAAGAGGTCTTCACTATCTCCATCCTCCTCCACCACCTCCTCCTCTGAAGATAAGAATCCGAGCTCTATGGCGCACTCGTCCTGTAGCTGATCCATCTGGCTGGGTGCGTAACAGAGCAGTTTTTGTTCACGTGGTAGTATAAACACACATTGTAAAACCACATTCTTTACCTGCCTGGCATAAGCAGTCATGTGCGAAGGTTTTGGCACCCCACTTCATTTGAGTGTGTTAAAACTTCTGTGTACAACTCTATATTGTTTACATAGAGGAAGTTTCTGCTGCTGAATAAGTTCAGATCAGTCAGTAAAATGCTGTTTACTTGAAACTACTACAGTCTGTTCCTGTTGTAACCATGTTAGTTCATAAATCATTCAGTTTTATCTCTTTTGAATCAATATCAGTGTGGTCCAGGCCCTTTTCTAGATTTCCACCACTGGAGGAGACACAGTTTTGGGGTGGTAATGTTCATTTACATATAAAAATGTCTTGTCTAGCCAATCGGTTACCAACAACTTGTATTTGACAGAAATGTAAGCTCAAACAGTGGCAGTATCTCAGAGAGCTAAATGAATGGTTTGTTTCAAATCCCCTTGCATGTAGGAGGTTACTGCCAGAGGTTGTCTGAACATGGCTTGTCTGTCTATGTTTGTAGATGATGGATTATCTGCCATCATTTATGGGCCAGTTATTTAAAAAGTTTCTTTGTCTGCACCTTGAAAACATTTTGCACGTCTTGTTAATAAATCGAATTAGAGAAATGATCCAAAGCAATTGAAAAACAAAACCCTGTACATTCCAGGCCACCTGAAAAACCAGAACCTGAAAACCAAAACAACCATCAGTCATTCGGCTAGGTGATGCCCACCCCTGCCCACCGCAGCAAGAATAAGAGTAGATAGTCTGGATAGAGAGAGAGAGAGAAAGAGAGAGAGGCTTGTTACTTACAGTATTGCTGGTTAAAGAGTGTGCGGATGGTGAAGGTTATAAAACTGGTGAAAATGAAAGTGTAACCTGTACACCGCTGCATTAAAAACCTCAAAGCTACGCCCACACATCACATGGCATTCTAAAACATTCTGATGATTAACTTACTGAACTCTAATAAACTCTATGTGACTTTCTGTACACTTGTCGCATGAACTCATATTTAATGGTACCCAGACTTTAAATAAGACTTTTATAAGCAAAAAGCGCTGGTGACCAAGTTGTGTGTGAACTGCCAAACATTATTTTAAGAATGATTAAAAATTACTAATGAATATTTAATAAAACATTTTGACAATACTTAAATATGGATACATTTGCATGTCATTTCTAAAGAAAAAAACCCTGGAATTTTTAGTATTAAAATGTCCTCATTGTGGGGACAGAGAATAGGATTTTGTTTAATCAAGAAAACACTGCACTGCTATTAACCTGTTCTTCAGGTGCACTGCTATTATAAAGAGTTCTTCAGTTGTTCATCCAGCATTAAACAACTTCATTAACTTAATAATGTGATGAAGGCGGAACCTGCGATCTTCGGTCGTAAATGTGAAGAAACACCTCAGAACTCAGAGAACAGACTCTGTTTGTGTGAATGTCATCATTATCACAGAGGAAATAGACACAGTTGGATATTCTTGATCGAATTTGGTCATGTGATCTCAGAGTAAATAGCCTTAAGCAATGGTGGAAATGGCCAGGTTTTACAGGGGAATCCCCACAATGCACTTTTTCTTTTAAATCACGTGCTGAAAGCCTGGTGCCTTAAAACAGACCTTACACTTGCCCTGCCGGTTGTGAGTTACTTTAGCTGCATTGGTTTAAATGTCATACGCCTCTAGGTTGACAAAATAGTACAGTAACACACTACGAAACGCGATGTACTTAACCCGACCTTAACTTATCCCTGAAAATACAACATACACCTTTAATTTATATTAGGTGGCCATTAATTTGTGAAATCGGACCCTTAATTTTACCATATAATTACCTTTAAAGCATGAGTCTGAAACCCCCTTAATCTTACATTTAAGGTGTTAATTCAGGAAGCTCTGTTATTTAAGGGGCAAATTTGAAACATTTAAGTGGAAAATACAGTAGTTTTACCCCTTAATCAGCTTAAATCCTAATTAAGGTCATTTAAAATTAAGGGGTTTGGTTTCATAGTGAATATAAAGGGCCTATGCCTTACATATTTCTGTTTATGCATCTCTACATATTTCATATCACACCTCTCTTTACGACTGATCTATGTAAATAAGTTCTGCTTTCATTGGTGGCCACATTGAACCTCATTCAAAAAGTCATCCAAGCTGAAACACTCCTTATAACATCGGTATATAAGGGCAGAGCTTATCCGCTGTATGCTGAATAGGCAGTTTTTTGTGACAAAGGCAAAAGAGTTCATTTAAAATTGTCTGAATTTACATATTTGGGGCACATATTGAATATTTTTTTTTTCATTTGTGTCCTTTGAGGTCCAGTGATGGCTATGTGTGTTTACTTTATAATCATAATAGTCACAATTCATTTTAAAACGACCATTTTCTCTTAATCTCTTAGAATTAAACAGGCTGTTTTTGTCACTCTGCCTTTAAGAAAGATATATATAAACAGATGCTATTCTTAGTGTCTGTTGTTGTGTATTGTGCCTCAAATAAATATAGTGCCTGACAGAAATTCTCATTGAAAGGGCTAAATTGCCATAGGCCTAGGAAGCAAAAATACCAAAATGGTTTTTGTGACATCACAAAAAACAGTCCATTTAAAACAGGTTGCTTTTGCAGCATAGTTTTCATATGAACAGTCTCTGAAAACAGCGGAGTATGTTTGACAGCACAATACATTCATTTCTTCCTCAGAAAAAACGTTTTTCCATCATATGGGCCCTTTAATAATGTGCACATACCACATCGCACTCTAAAGGAAAACGGAACGAAGGAAAACGAGACACAGTGAAAATGTTTAAATAGAAATTTGTATTTACATCAATATTAACATCAAGAAACAAGATAAATGCACCAGTAATTTACATCCTGATCAAGATAAGAAGCATGTTTTACCCCTTGTCATTTTTTAAACCTGTTTCTCTTTCCTTTTCGCAGAGATATTCTCTTCGGGGTAACTCGAGTTTTCTTTTTAAAGAAGGAAATGAGCCTTGGTGGGAAAAAGATTTTCAGCTTATTTACCAAAAAAGAGGGAGAAAACCCGAATCAGGTTGGTGTGGAATGGAAAGTAGTCTTAAAAATTTCAAAGCAAAAAAGAACATTCTGAGCTTTATAAATCATATCCATCTGCTTAAAACTGTCTAAAATAAAACCTTAATAGCATTATTAATTAATAGCACTGTTACATCATTCAAGCGTCCTCCGGCACAATCAATTTCCACGGGTCTCACGATAAAAGAGCTAGAAAAGTCCGCCGCTCCTGACATCACTTATATCTCGCTGAAAGTTGATACACGAGGGGTGCGTATCTCTGCACCCCCCCACCCCACCAACACAATCACACGAGTACTGAACTGACATAAAAATGGCAAACAAAAATCTTTGGATTGCGCAAGTGTTTAAAGGTAGATTCTTGAAGAGCTAGACACGTCAACATATGAACACAAAAGCCAGAAAAGATTTAATCAATGTGGGGAAATGAATAAAACTAACATGCTGGGCGACTTCCAGCGAAGAGATTCACGTCCAAACCCGACGCTTTTCCACACTTTTGTCGCTTAAGCAGGCGACAAAACCAAGAGCCAAAACATCTCTTAAAATACGCCAAGTTTAGAGTATATCGCCAGTATGTGTATAGAGTGACGCCTTTTATGGCCAGGCTTCACGTTTCATACAGTTTATTCGAAATGATAAAAGTTTCAGGCGGAGGAACCGTCCATTCATTCTAGCTTTAGAAATAAAAAAGTGCTCTCTGAAAGAATAAAAAGTGGTGACTTTTAAGTTAAAAACAAAATCAGTATTAATAAAAACAATAAAACACCTCGCCGCATCCTCACCCCTCCCTCCTTATTGAAGTATTGAAAGCTGTATTGACCTATAACACAGAATAGGTAAATCAAATTATAAATACAGAGCCTGACAATCTGTGCAAAAAACTGTATGTGACCTACAAAAAAAGCAGATATAATACATTTGAAGCTTATTTACAAACTGTATTCACAGACCAAAAAGGGGGGTGCGGGTGGGTGTAGGGGTCCATCTGTTAGAATGTGACATCATTTCTAATACTGCAGTACCTTTGCTTCGAGAAAGTCGATCTGAGCTGTTCTCCACTGGGCTGAAAAAATCCAGAGGGGAGTGGTGGTTGGAACTGGGGTTGGGATAGAGGGATTGGGACAGTGGGGGTTGGGATAGTGGGGTTGGGAGATGGGGGGGGGTTTGAGATTATTGCTTAAGTCTGCATAAATAAATGAACTCTGTGCTGCATTTCCGTCAAAATCAATCTTGAACCACAAGCATCCCTTGTCTACAGAGAGGACGTCCAGAATGGTGGCGGTTCTTCTCCGCTCTCCAGTAAGGCTAGAATGACCAAGAAAAATATTGCAACGATCCTATCGCCCATTAGCCAGCCGTCGCCTTCGCTTCTGCATTTCCCGGTAAAGTGCAATCACAGCCGAATAGTTTCCTCACTTGTAGTACCTTTAACAAGACAGAGGGTGGTCTTACATCCAAAACGGTCAACACAGCATGATATACATTCGGAAAAACATTGGCAAGATTTTTTTTTCCATGTGTGTTCAACGTGTCGGACCATTTTTTGTTTTTTTGCGTCATCTTCAAAATCTCGATATTTCCGTTTTGGTCCAGTGAAGCGTAGGGACTCGAAATAAAGTCAGGAAACAAACAAACAAACAAATAAAAACAACAAACCCCACATAGAGGAAGAGAAGGAACAATTCTGAGGACGATTCTGAAGATGATGGTATGTTTGTGCACTCAAGTTCAGTGTCATTTCTGTATCTGCATTGATGTCTGTGTCTCAGCTGTATCTTTATGTGTAGGATACTTCGCATGTATGGAGGTGATGAAGTATGTAAAATCTGGCCGTTTCCCTTGAAATGAGAGCCGCACAGCTTTGGGTGGGTCTCTCTTAAGCTTCACAGTGTCCCCATTCTTCTGAAGTGTCTCCTCAAAGGTATTTCTGTGACAGAGAAATAGAGTTACAGTTAATGCATGTTTACTTCTTTTTGTCTTTCATTTATCTGTTATTTCAAGCATTTTCCATGTGCATGAAACATTTAGAAGGAATTGGCTACTTTGTTGGAAACACCCCTCACTGGTGTACAGTTAGACTGTAGACTGTATAGTTGATGCAATATCTGTATTAGTCTTCCTGTAGCTCTTCAGGATTGGTTGGTTACTACTGGGTGGGCGATTTTGGCTGGTGGGCAAATTGCAACCTAGTAGTGACCAGCTTAAAATACACCAGTAACACCATAATACCTATACCAGCACCACACACACTACCAAAGGAGTGTCAGTACTGCCCTGATCCCTCACCCAATTATCCAGTCACCAGTTGTCCTGCTGTGATGAATAGAGTGGGCAAATTCTTTTTAGCAGCAAAACATCTACAGTCTTTAATTGCCTATATACTGGGCCTACATACGTATATGGGAGGTGGGGGTTATTGTGATGTAGCAATACATAACTGACAATATGCACCAGGAACATGTTGAAAAGAATCATAGAGGACAAGCATTCTATTAATTATGACTTTTGATTGATTATAGCATTAAACCAGTGCAGGTCAACAGACCAGCATTTCCAGCATCTTCCAATGTCCTGAAACGTGTTTGTTTCCTGAAATTGTAAGTCGCTTTGGATAAAAGCATCTGCCAAATAAATGTAAGTAAGAGTAACGTAATGTAATACCCCCCACTGTTCCAGCTCTACTCTCATTGCTAAATTGTGCCACAGCTAATTACAATCATTATCGTGGCATTCTTGTGGGACATTTAGGACCAAAGACTTCTCTCTTATTCTAAATATTGTGAGAATATATTTTCGTTGTTGAAATTATCATGAGTGAATTAAATCGTGTTAAAAAAAGGCTTTGCAGAAATATTTGTGGTCTCGCTCACCTGTTCTGGGCCCATAGGCATTCTACCCATCATGCCCATGTTCATCTGACTCATGTGACCAGGGTTGGCTCCCCCGCCTCCGCCCATGCCTCCGTTCATCATCATCGGACCATACTGCCCGGAGCCCTGCTGCCCAAACGGCTGCTGCGGGTATGAACTGCACACCAAAATAGGGAAGTAAAGTGAAAAGTGAAAGTGACAATCTGGTCATACGTGAACACACCACAACACACAGTGTGAACAGCACGAAATACAACCTCTGCACTTAACCCATTTACCAAGTGAAGCAGGGGGCAGCTACGAACACAGCGTTACTCTATATGATATATGTATATAAACTCTTTTTAAGTTTCAAAAAGGAATTTCCCAGAAATGTCTGCATAATTAAATCATTAAGCCATAAACAAATGGCGCTTCTCCACTGGCACAAGGAACCATGCTGTAGCACAAACAAATGTTTTCTTTTACAAATAATGCGACAGCAGGGCCAAAAGTAGGCTTCAGTGATTTTTGATTGGTTGAAATATTGAGACTTTTTTTGTACTGTCCACACTAAAAAAACAACAATGGAGACACAAAATAACAACTGGTTATGAAGTACGGGCACTATAGTCTTTTACATCAAACCACTCCCTGTCAAATCGGACTTTCCTGACACTAACCATGAATTAAAGTTGGTTCATGAGTTAGAACATATTATAAGACTGGAATGTATATCAAGACTCAAAGTCATTAAACAACAGATTTAATATTCAATTATAAATCTATGAACCAAATGTTCACGTCATACAGCTATGAGAGAGAGGAGCGTATGTGTGAGCCACACGTTTAATAAGTTAAAAATCTATGTCTAGTCACTGACTGTAACCATCTCTCCACAAAAGAGTTACACTACTGCTAGAATGAATGTATTAGTTAGAATGTATTAGTTAAAATGTAAATAAAGCTCAGTGTCTTAGCTAGCAGTCAGGATTAAGTGTCACCACAGGCATTCCCACCAGTTGTACGATGTATTTGCATACAGCATGCTGAGTGTTGCATAAAACCCTTATGAATGAAAACATGAATATATTTATGATAAAATGAAGCAATTAAGGATTTATTTTAGACAGTTTTAAGCAGATGGATATGATTTAAACTGGGAAGTCCATGAAGTCCATGCACTACTAACTATTTGGGCTAAAGATAATTTTCAGTGGGAGCAAAACTATAATAAATAACACAAAAGACAGTTCTGACATAAAAACTTTCAGTGGTTCAAGCCCATGCATGCGGTTTTGGGACAACGACCAGCCCCAAACTGGGGGGAAATTTCTGATGCATCAGAAGCACTTACTGAACTGAGATACACTGGAGAAAGTATGACACAACTTCCCTGTCATTGCACACTAGATAACTGTGGAAAAGTGCCTTAATCTTTCAGAGTGGTTTGATGTAAAAGACTCCATTTTAGAAAAACATGCACACTCAGTATTTCACAATAGTGGTGAATGGATGTCGGAGAAAAGTCTAATCCCTTAAAAATTTTATTTTTTGGAAGTGTATTACTAGGTATCTTAGTGTCTGAGGCAAAGAAAAATAATTTCATCCAATGAAATCAAACAATTCAGAGGCTCAGAAGAACTAAACCTGGTAATTAACTGCTGAGCTGTATCAGGTGTTATTGATTGGGGACGTCATCAAACTGTGCTGTGGCCCTGAACACTCCCACTTCAAACGTTTCTCTGAAGTTCCTCACCTGTTGCGGCCCATTCCTCCCTGAGGCCAGCCCTTCATGTCGGGTGTCTGGTACATGGGGCCGCCCTGAGGGTGCTGCTGCATCATAGGGTTTTGCGGGGGCCCCAGGCGACCGGGTATCATGGCGTTAGGGGGACTGCCCCCAGCTGAGGCGAATGAGGGGTCTCCCTGCTGACCCATCCCTATATAACAGAGTGGAGACCAAATCATGTTTTAGCTATCTCTCTCACAAAGTGGCCTATAAACAAAGGTGCAGCACAATCACCAAATCTGCACTTATCCACTGATACAACGTGAAATTTGAAATCAAAATGCCTAGAATACAACCATCTCTGGCAATTTTGATTGCAAGTCAAAACTATATGCTTGAAGGGTGCAAGCTTATAGATCTAAAAAACAGTGTAAGTTACTGTAATGTTTAGATATTCCTTACCATAGTTTCCATAGCCAAACTGCTGTTGGCCAGGCTGGCCCATGCCAGGCCCACCCATGCCCCCATCCATGCCGGTGGGGGCTGTGACGTTGGGTGGTGGGCTGAATCCTCCAGCTGCCGCCTGCTGCTGCTGCTGCTGCATCATCATCATCATCCTCTGCTTCCGCATGTGCATGGTCACCATCTCCCTGCTCCGCTGAGCCATCATCTGAGCATTCAGGAAACCGGGCTAATGTAGAGAGGGAGAGAGAGAGACAGAGAGAAAGAGAGAGATAGAGAAAACAATATATATATTATATAATATGGTATTATCAACTCTGAGCATTCTGAAACTGTGATCTCGGAAGATTTTTTTTACTTCTCTGACCCTCCTCCTAACATTGGCGGAAGACGAAATAGCTTCTAGGCTGATTTGAATTCAAGTTTTTCAAATGATTACTCGAACTGTGGATTTGAATATTTTATGTCAAGCAGCTCTTTTACTTGTAACCACAGACTGTTGCAGGTCAACACACTTTTGATGTATTACAGTGGGATGCCCTTGAGGATTTGGGCTGTGTTGCCACATATTTATCCCTCAGACCTTTCAGTAAAATACTCTTTTATGGTACGGAGCTTTATAAACACTAGAATACCGAACAGATCCTAGTCATATTACAGCTTGTGTTACGCTTATGATAACAGTGTGTGTGTGTGTGTGTGTGTGTGTGCGTGCGCACGCAGGTAGTGACTGTGATGCTTACCTGCCCCCCCATTCCTGGCTGCAGTCCAGGCCGCATGCCAAGGTTTCCTCCTGCAGGATTCTCCATCTTTATCCCCATGCCCTGTCGAGCCTGGCTCATGAACTAAAGGGAGACACAAACACCTCATAAGGGATATATATCTTTGCTCAAATCTATCTTAGGGCAATTTTCTGCAAGCTGTAGTTCACAATTCCTGTCTATTTGCTGAGTTTAAGAAATTGGAAAATGATCAAATACAACAAGTGCCACAACTTTTACACGTTGGGCATTGAAATGTGCAATATCTCTTTAGAGGATGTGAACTTTACATTTCAGCAAAGCATAGTTTGAACAGAGTCAAACCTTTGCATACATTTCTTCAGTCCCTGTCAAATTGGACTTTATTGACACTAATCATGAATTAAAAGTTGGTTCTTGGGTCAGAACATATTATAAGACTGGAATATATATATATATATATAGACTCAAAGTCATTGAACTACAGATTTAATATTTAATTATAAATCTATGAACCAAATGTTCACGTCATGCAGCTATGAGAGAGAGGAGCGTATGTGTGAGCCACACGTTTAAGAAGTTAAAAAATCTATGTCTAGTCATTGACTGTAACCATCTCTCCACTTGCTTTAAATATCTGCTATTACTGTACTGGTGACACAGCAGCCTCTAGAGTGAGATGTGCTGGGTCAACAATTAGGAACCGCCCCCCCCGAGGATGTATCTTGATGGTAAGAGGAGCTACGGCTGCTTTCTTTGTTCTTGTAGTTGTGAATGCACAAGGAAGCAGAATATATCTTATTGTACCCAATGTGTCTATAGTAACAAACTGTCATTAATTAGTGGTCAGGTGAGGAGGAAAACAAGGTTGAAGTAGCTAAAGGTAGCAACAAGCTAAAGGCAGAAAATTAGTTACAAACCTCCATTTGAGTTTTCTCTCTCAATGAATAAATAAAATAAACATTTTGCTCAAAATAGTTCAACTGAGAAACACAAAAGAGTTACACTACTGCTAGAATGAATGTATTAGTTAGAATAAATGTATTTGCATACAGCATGCTGAGTGTTGCATAAGACCCTTATGAATGAAAACATGAATATATTTATAAAATTGTGAATTCTGTGCTACAGACTATCACACAACACGACAAATAACAAACTCTAGTTTTAGGCTAAAATGTCCCTTTAAACGATTTGTAGGTACAGGGCTCATTTCCATATTCATATTATTAGGTCCTGAAGAGAAACACTGTATGTAATGGCATCTTGTAATTAACTACTTTATTTGAAACGATGAACAATGAGAAGCTGAATAAATCATCAGTAATTTGTTTTTTGCTATGCTGATATGCAAATCACAGTGGTTTTACTTTACGCCGGGAGCAGCCTAAAAAGTTACAGTCTTGGGAGGTTTCTCTGGGGAGTTTAATAAATAAATGTATTCATGAAACTAAAGTAAACAATTGTGAAGAAAATAATGCAGACCAATCTTTAACCACTACAACTGTAGCTAATACTTTGTCGTGTAACATTATAACAATATGGATTTGAAGATTTGCAGAAATACAGTAATGTATCCGTTGAATCTGTTGAATTAAAAAAAATAACACTTTTTTCTGTGGCACTTTAGACCATTTATTTTTGTCCATTCGTCATTAAGTGTTAACATGCAGCTGGTAATTTCAAGGGAAAAAGATGGAGATAAGATGATTCATCACAAATACCATTCCTTTACATAGTCACTTCACTTCAGACCTTCAGACCTTTTCTATTGGGTTTGATATGGCCATGGGTGTATTTGCGTGTGTGTGTGTGTGTGTTTGTGTGTGAGGAACGGGGTTGGGGGTTACCTGCTGTCCTTGCAGCCTCTGCTGTAGTTGTAGTCTGGTGGGTTTGGTGGCGCTCATCATTCTAGGCCTCATCATACCGGCACGAGGATGCCCCATGCCCCCCATTGGCCCCATGCCTCCCATCCCAGGGAAGCCCCCCTGCTGGCTCATTTGGTTCAGCATTGGGTTATAGCCCCCAGGTGGTGGCTGGCCTTGCATGTGGTTTCCCCCATAGCCAGATGGCATTGGCATGGAGGGGGGGCCAGGGTAACCCTGAGAATACATGGGCTTCTGCTCCATCACCATAGACGGATCCTGCCCTGGAAAAGGCTCCGGCTGCATTTCACCACCCTGACCCTGAAGAGAGAAGGAGGTAGAGAGAAAGAGAGGTACAGATCAATGAAAACAAGAAGAAATAACACAGAGTATGTACTGCAAACAAACAAACAAACAACCAAACACACACACACACACACACACACACATATAGATAGATAGATAGATAGATAGATAGACAGACAAGTGTGTGTGTTTGCATGTGTACATGGTGTATTTGTACATACAAACACACACACACAACTACAAAGTGAACTCATAAAAAGGTAATAATCAAAGATATTCAAATATAACATCTGAAAAAATGTCTATAAACAGTTAATTGCAGTCAGATCATGTTAATGATATTAATAGTTTAATACAAAATAGTATTTAATTTAATTTCTTCTTTATGTTCTTTATGTTCTTTATGTTCTTACTTTTATATAAACTACTAAATACACCTCCTGCAGTCTAGTTTACAGTATTTCAACTGGATGCAAACTTTTGGTAGTTAGATGCCACAGTTCTCGAAAAGCAGCTACACAAGCTGTTGTGGTTTTGTTTATTCTCCAGCGTTTGTGTGCGCTGACCTGGCTGATGAGGTCAGGGATGCCCAGGGCGCGGTCGATCTCCTCCAGAGCCATAACGTCCGTGTTGTTGAGCAGAGAGTCCAGCTGGTCCAGGAGGGCTCTCTCATCACTCTGACCCTCAGAGGTGGAGGGAGGCACCAGCAGCTCATCCAGAGCATTACCAAACTGACGCCTGGAGTGCACACACACACACACACACACACACACACACACACACACACACACACACACACACACACACACACACACAC
>JBBPDC010000135.1:27792361-27827351 GCA_037974485.1 Hemigrammopetersius urotaenia
ACACACACGCGCACACACACACACACACACACACACACACACACACACACACACACACACACACACACACACACACAGAAGTATTCAGATCACATTCACAGTCCTGGAGGAACAGACATACTCAAACCCGCAGGAGTATTTACAGCGCATGCGCACACACAAACACAAACACACACACACACACACACACACACCGTGGAGCATCCAAACCACATTTACTCCCTGCCCGTCATCCATCATCCCTGCACACAAAAGACACAGCGGAACGACAGAAAACTGCATGGCAACACTCCCTCTCTCTCTCTATCTCACTTATCACTTTCTCTCTCTCTCTCACTCTCTGTCTGTCCCCCCCCTTTTCTCTCTCCATCCCTTTCTCTTGCCATTACTCTCCCTTCCCCCTCCCCTTTCTCTTCTCTCTCCCTATCTCTGTCTCTATCTATCCCTCATTTTTCCCCATCCCTCTCCCTTTCTGTTTTTCTCTATTACTTTCTTCTCTCTCCCTTCGTCCTTCCATTTCACTCTCTATCCTTCTTCCTAACCTCTTTCCCTCTCACTACACACACACACATTCACTCTCTCTTTCCTTCTCTCTCCTCCTTTCTTATCTCTTCTTTTACCTCACACACATACGCAACAAATGAGGGAGCTCAACAACAACACCATAAATAATAAGACTATGCACATATACAGTACTGTGCCACCCCTTATTTCATCATATTCGGCTTCCATAGATGAACTGTCTTGTATTTTAATGCAGTCTTGAGAAACAGTTCTCCAGGCTTCCTGAAGGATTTTCAAAGTCTCATTTCAGTCCTGTCCCTGAACCTGACCAGTTTCAGTGGAATGTTTTTTGTTTGTTAAGCAACACATTGACCTATGTATGAATCACTCAAGCAGAACAAAGGCCAAATAACTTAAGGACTGAACCAGTGAAGAAACAGGTGCAGATGATTCTAGACGATCAGGCAGTGATCAGTATACTGGTGGTGCTGAATGCTGAGTAGTTTGAACTCCTTTATCTAGGCTCCTTGTATCTTTAGTTACTTTGCAGCCTGTCACAGTAAAACGCTCGTTCATATTTCTTTAATCTACTCTGTATGACAATCAGGAGACAAATAGTACTTTTGCACCAACAAGGTGATTCAAAGCAACATAGAAAGAAATGAGGTGGCTAAATGCTTCAGTACAGTACTGTATGTTTAAAAACAGGGTGTCAACATGTTCAGAGGGGATTTTCCACAGCAGAAAGGACTTTCATGATGCCACCAATACTGAGGAAGTTAAGTCATGCACAGTACTACTACACTTTTTCAAACTGTAGCTAACACTTCGTGATTGGACAAGCTTGGAAAACTGGCAGAACAATGACTGGCAGAACAGTAATGCCAGCTAACAGATCCCCACTCTGCCTATATTGTTGGGTAATGGGGAGAGGGAGGGCCATTCTTTTGGACTTCAGGTCATGAATGGCTGTGGCATCAGCAAGGATCGAACTCCAGGTGCTGTCTTTACACTTCAGAGTGCAGCATCAGACGGTTGTGCCACTGAATAGTGTCCATTAAAGCATAAAGTCGCATATTTGCACCACCTGACTACTTTTCACTGAAGCATGGAGTGTTCAACCCTGAGCATAACTGCTGACCAGCATTGCATTACAGTCGACATGCTGTCGTCTTTACACTTAGTCTACGTCTGAACAGTTGACGCACCCTTACACATCTCTCTCTCTTCCTCGCTCTTGTTTGTTCACTCAGGTCTGTGTCTCCAGGAGGAGTTTAAACCTCAGGCCAGAGAAACCGAGGTGAAATTCACAATAATACGGTATATAACAACTGCTGGCAGAGAAGAAAGAGCAACAAAGCAAAGAAATGTAGCAGGACATAAAGAATGAGGAAGAGAGAGAGAGAGAGAGAGAGAGAGAGAGAGAGAGAGAGAGACAGAGAGAGAGAGAGACAGAGAGAGAGAGAGAGAGAGTTCTTTAAAAAAAACTGTCCTTCAGCCCTTTTCCCTCTTGTTCACTCTCTCTTCCACACCTGCAAACCATTCTCTGCCTTTTTAAGATTTTTCCCTTTTTAAGATCTTCTCCTCCTCACTCTGCAGGACTCTCTGCCTCCAGGTACACCACATGCTGCTTTTTTTAAACCATTTTTTCCAGTTCATCTCTCTTGTTGCAATATTCCCAAGCCAGAAAAGCTACTGGGCGCACAAAACTCATTCTGGTTTGCAAATGAGACAAAAAACTGATACAGGAATATTAGACATCATCAGTCCAAGGGATATTTTTGAATGTATTTTTAATAAACTGTGTGTTCAGTAAATAATTCCAGTAATGGTTAGTGTACCCAAGCTCTTCAATGGCAGGGCTAAATGTGGGCCACAGCTGAACTGACACTGCTTTTTGATTGGTCAAAATGTTGTCATGACAACAGAAGGACTTGAAAAGAGACCATTGTTTTGTTTTTTACTACTGTCCACCCAAAAACAAAAAAACTATTAAAAAAAGAAGAATGGAGATACAAACTAAAAAGCTGAAGGTAAATTTCAGTTGAGATTTCGAACACTGTGAGAAGGTGTACCGGGAAATCACCTTCAGTGGTCATGGCCTGGCTAAACAACACTGAGAAAAACTAAAACCGCAAACAAGACCATGAAGAAAAACAACAATAAAAAAGCGACTCGGACAGAAAAACGGCCTGCTAGTTCAACTCCATGGATGTGACTTTGGAACGACTGGCCATAAACTGTAGGGAGAGAACTGTATTGCCAAAGGCGCTAAGATAAACTGGAAATTTGGGGCACCTGGCCTGGTGGTTAGGGAGTTGCCCCTGCTAACAGAAGGTTGTGGGTTCGAATCCCAGGACAGCTAGTAGCACCATTGAGGTACCCTTGAGCAAGGTACCGTCCCCACACACTGCGTCACTGGCTGCCCACTGCTTCACTTGGTGAACAGGTGGAATACTGAGAAAGAGTTTCAGATTGGTCACACTGTGTGCTGTGCTTTGGTGTGTTGACTCGTGCCAAACGTTTCACTTTCACTTAAATATCGATTGGCATCCCTGAACATCCAAAAACTTTGGATCAAAATTTACCTCAAAATCCCACACCTCTTGGCTCTGACTCCACATCCACACACATCTACATACAGAAGTAGCAGCCACTTCTCCACAGCTGGCCATAGTTCTGCACGTGATGTCTTTGTTATTGATTTTTACTCATCTGGGTCCGTTCAGGACTGTGACCACACTGGAATCTGGTTTTGATTTTATTCAAAATATGATAGAAACAGGCAAACAAAAAAGGGTTCTAAGCAATAAATCTGAAATGAGCACTGAGGCTTGGGGTTCTAAACGTAGCCAGAGTGGCCCAAAGCAGAAAAGATCAGATTCCATGTGTTCCGTAATGGAACAGACCTCCATTCTATTTGGTGTGAAAGTAGTGTGTGGAAGGGGGTTCAGGCCAGGTCGCCCCCCGATCCCCCTGTTTATGGCAGCCCACTTGGTGAATGGGTTAAATGTAGAGAAAGAATTTCACATTGTTGTGTTGTGTTCCAACAGGACTATAAGGGCCACTTTAGTTTACTTTAAATTCAAAGCCTGCTACAACTTCTACGCCATCGCGGTACTGTTAAGGTGCAGCATGCTTCCATATATCAATGGGAAAATGACATAAAAGGATAGATGCCTACAACGTGACCAAAAACTTAACTTTGCTGCTGATAATTAAGCGGCCTCCTTCTGATGTTTCTTCTGATGTTTATATATCATCTTCACCCGCAGTGTTCGGAATATCCCGTTCGGAATATGATCAAAATTAGCCCCTTGTATTGCGCTGTTCCCATTTCTGCTAGCTTGTGCAACAAAAAGAGTTCACTGTTGGCGCCTACTGGATTTTTTCCTGAGCTCTGAAAGGGCATGGGGGGGAGGGGGGTGTGTGTTAAACTAGCACGCACAAGGGTCTTCTATCGAGCTTGTTCCATTTCCATTCCTGCTCCTGCCACTTCCCGTTTTCCATCCACGTCCATCACCTTTCTCCCTCCTTTCACCCCGGAAAGGAGAACGTCGCCTCAGACGACCCCGCAGTGCTCTCATAAAGACGTCTGGGGGGTCGTTTCTTCTTCCCGCTCGCCATGGCGGCTGATAGAGAGCTGATAGGGACTTTCACGGTGAGCAGACAGAGCTGTGTAGAAGCGAGACAGTGATATTATGCAAACGAGGGACGACTTTCATCTACTGCTCAGGAGCAAGTGCTCTCTTTCTCTCTCTCTCTCTCTGTCTCTTTTCAATTCAGCGAGCTTTATTAGCATGACCATATTTAGTCCCACCACTGCCAAAGCCTCATTGCAATAAGCAGGAGGGGAGATTTAAGAAATACCAAGTTTCAGTTTAAGAAGGTTCCATTACGGATAAGCAAAGTGCAAGAAGAAGAACGGGGGTTTAGAGAAATGGAGAGCGAGAACGGAACGAGTAAAAAGAAACACAAGGATGTTTCAGAGAATGGGCAATAATCCTGAACACCTTCAATAAGCTTTTCAGAACGCTGGGAGAAATCCTATTTAATGTAACTAAGTCAAAATATCTGACTTTAGTGTTATTAGTTTCGTTTTATGAGTGTGAAAAGGATCACCGTCAGTATGGATCATGGGTTGGAGCTTGGCTAAAGAGAAGAGATATTTTCATGTTTTCTCAGTCAATATCTGTCTCCACAATACTGATATCAAAAGCCTGCAACGTGCAAATGACTCTCTAACCAATCAATGTTTCTGACAGAGTGACCAATCACAGCGCCAGCTGCGTTAAAGGGTGTTCTGATTAATCACAGTCTTAACGTAATCCAATAAAAGTCCAATTATTTTCATCTTTAACCATTAAAGGTGTTGGTGAATTGGTGCATGAAGGGGCGGGGCTAAACCGCTGTCGCCAGAATAAGGAGATATATTTACATATGCCATTTTCGTGACATCACAAAAACGATGTTTTGAAAATAGGTTGTGTAGATTATTTTCCATATACGGTCTGTAAGGATGATTGGGAGTAAACTACCAATATTTACACAATGAGTACTTTAATATACTCAAAGGCATCACAATATGCAACATTAACATCACCATACTGGTATTTTGTCCATACTGTGCAGTTCTACTTGCATCTACACTAACGGTTCATTTTATCAGCTCCACTGACCACCAGGGCTGGAATAGGACAAAAAAAATCAGGCATTTTGAGTGCTGACGGGATTCCGGACCAGCCCAAAATTACCTGCCCGACCTAAAATTAACTGCTGACCACTCTATTAAACACATCTATGCATTTGGTCCACCATATTAATGATGGTTGATCTGATGCTGTGCTTTTTGTCGTTCTCTAGTTCTGCATCAGTGATCAGTTTCTGGCCACAGGACCAGTTGGGTTCTGGTTCATCATGTGAGCTGGTTATCAGTGATCAGGACAAATGATTTAGGACCGGAAGATCTGGTTTGGAGAGGGTCAGACATGGTTAACCTAACACTATGATTGCATTAATGTTACTTTTTTAATGTATTCTATTCATTGAGCACGCCAAGTGATGGATAGGTGGGGGTCATCCTAGATAAATAGAAAATGTCATACATATATAAGCACAAATGGAGGGAAAATAATACAGAAAGAAAAGGCCAGAGTGGTGGAGTTTGGAGTGTGTTTGTGTGTATGTGTGTGCGCGTGTGTGTGTGTGTGTGTACATGTGTGCTGCCCTCCTCGTTAACTCGCCCACATTCTGTTCAACTGCCAGAATGGAGCCTTGCCTCGTCTTGTTTGATCAGTAATGAAGGAAAACATGAGAGAGCCAAATCACTCCTCTCCTCCTTCACCCTCCGGATCCTATTCATTCGTTTATTTCTCCTTTCTCTCGCCCTCACTCCATACCTCCTCCTCTTTATTCCTACAGGAGAGCCAGTAATTATGGCTCCACATTGTAAAAAAAAAAAAAAGCCTCTCCATTCCTCGTCAGTCTCTCCCTCTTTCTCTGCTATCCTTTGCCCCTCCCCTTTCTGTTTTTAAACCCCTCTCCCTCTCTCTTCCCCTCCTCCACCCCCCCACCCACTGTCTCTTCCCCTCCCCCTTTCCTGCTATCGCCCTCTATTTTCCAGGCACTCTCTCTCTCACTCGCACTTTCCGTCTGTCTTGCTTTCTCTCACACTTTCCCCCTTTTCTCTTTCGCTCTCTCCTTCTTCACTCACTTTCTCTCTCACTCTCCCTTCCACTTTCTCCATTTCTCTCCATCTCTTTTTCTGTGTGTTTATCACTCAATATCTCTCTCTCTCATACACTTCTGCATGCATCCCTGACTGTGTAAATCAGGGAAGTGTGTGTGTGTGTGTGTGTGTGTGTGTGTGTGTGTGCATGTGTACGTGCGTGATGGGCGTTCCTCCTCAGCTCCTCCTTCCTCCTGCGGGGTCAAAAGTTTACCGTGGTTTTAATTTCACCCCTCCTCAGCCAATCACAGAGCGGCAGCGGCTGCCGGCGAACTTTAGCCCACTCGCGAATTAAAATGACAAGGATCTGTATCCAGTCTCTCTCTCTCTCAGTCTCTCTCTTTGTCTGTCTCTCTCCCTCTCCCCTGATTTTTTTTCTCCTCTCCTCTGTTGTCGCCTCCCCCTTCCTTTCCTTGCCTGGGTGCACATTTTCTCTCCTCTTTTTCTGCCTTTCTCTCTCCTTGCTTTTAGCTGGTTTTTGCGCAGAGGTAAACGGTGCTGAAGCAAAAACTAAATTACATTATTTCATTTTCTCAGCTTTTATTAATTCTGCATTTTCTTTGATATAAATGAGAGGGAGGGAGATGGAGAGATGAAAAAAAGAAAGGTGGAGAGAGAAAGAGAATAAGGAAGAAAAACCAAGAAACCCCTTGAGAAAACTCTGCACACACTCAATCTGCATTCTGTTCTCGTTATTTTTGAAAAATGCACAGCGAATACAAACCCGGCCATTAATCAATACCTCCCCACACACACCATGCATATGCATAAATATCCAGGGGTGGGCTAAATTAATCATCGATTACAGTGGCATCAGCACAGCCATGGGAGAGAGACACAAAGAGAGAGAGAAAGAGAGAGAGAAAATGGTACCTAGTTAACCCACTCATGTCCAACTACATTTGCAGTGCCATCTGTGTTTCTCCAAACCTCAACTAAAACAGCTCCCATGTTTCATTCTGTCTGTCAGACTGAAGGTTTGTCTATAATTAAAACCTCTTATTTGAAGCTGTATTGAAAGTGAGCTGCAGAAGAGCTACGAACTCTGACTGAGGCAAAGCTCCAGGACAGACACTGTCAATTACATCTAGAATCGAGTGACTGTTTCAATAATTAATCAAGTTATATAAATCCCCAATAACAAATATTAGGTTTTTATTTCACCCAGCCCCCACCAACTCCAATCCCACCAATGACGAAATGTTTGGTTTTACTTTGGCTGAACTTTCACAAGTCTTTAGTCTTGAGATGAACAGTGAATCAATTAAGAGTCAGTTGTTTGATACTCAACATTTTTGTATCAGCAGAGAGAGGCTGATGCTTGAGACCCCCAAAAGCTAAAATTAGGGGAGTCTCAAAAGTATTCAAAACTCTAAGCAACATAAAATGAACAAAAATTCTGTTTGGTTTCACCTGTTAATCCCTCGTGCTGATGACCAACTTTTTTACACTACGTTACATTCATTCGGCTTTTATCCAAACAATTTGAGGAAACATTCAAGTTTAAGGACTGTATGAGAACCAGAGGACAGTTCTAGTGCTAAAATGTAGTGCAAGAAGATGAAGGAGAAGATGAACAGATTTTGTCCTTTCATCTGTCGCAAACACCTCCCATTTCCTCCATCCATTCAGTCCACTTATGGAGAGTAAGCTACAAAAACAGCCCCATTTTCAAACCATTGTTTTAATGATGTGACAAAACCAAACCATTTAAATACGTCTCCTTATTCTAGCTGAAGAAGTTTAGCTCTGGCCATCCACTCATCAAACTAAAATATTTGGACTTTTGTTGGATTACATCAACACCTTGATTCGCCAGAGGCCCCAGTAACTCACCTGGAACCATGACTGGTTCGCAACTCATTTGCATATTGCGATATCAGTATAGTTGAGGTTACTGCAATAAAAAATTAGTAGACAATATATTGTCCGGCCCTAAACAGCATTAAAATAATTACATAAACTGAACATGTAGTAACAACAATCAGTCAAGATTCTTAAGGGTTAAGCTTTTCATGCTACTTTCCTCCACAGACACAGACACACACACACACACACACACACAAATCGCTCCAGGAATCTGAAGGCAGCACTGAAGGACCTGGTTAAGCGCTCCCAAACCATCAGCTGCCAAAATAAAGAGCTCCTTAGCACCTAACCTGAGGGAGAGGAGGTGCGGCGGTGGCTCCGGTTTCAGCTCCAGCTTGGATTACAGAGTTAATTGCCTGGTGAAGAACAGTTCGATTTAAACAATGTCAACTGCAACCAATCCCCCTGCCACTCTTCACAGCAGGTTCCCTCCAGCCCCAGACGTGCCGTATAACCACCCCCCCTTCCAACTTCGCTTCCTGGCCCGTCACGTCCCGGGAGCCATCCACACTGTTAGGAAAATTAGCACCATGGTGCCACTGGGTTTGTTCCCATAGACAAAAGTGCAGCAGCAGCAACCACCTTCAAGCTTGTCCTTCTATCCATATAGGCGCTTTTCCACTGGCCCAAAGAACTGCGCTGTACCGTTACAAATAAAGCAACCCATACCCGAGCCATACCCATGCAGTTCGACGGCAGGGACAAAAGCACCTGTGGCCGAGTCGACTATGTCACTGCTTTCTGATTGGTCGAAAAAAGACCACAGTACCAAAAGCAGCTCGGACAGAAAAACTTTCCACTGGTTCGACTCCATGGACGTGTTTTGGGGACGACAAGCCATAAACTGTGTGGTGAGAATTACCCTACTGACACATTACAAACGCCATTGCCGGGCTGAGACACAGGAAAATCAAAGTGTGCTGCAATTTCGGTGTACTTGCAGTGCAGTTTAGGTCCAGTACAGTTCCTGTATACCTGTGGAGGCGAGTTTGTGAAGATTTAATAGTCAGTCGGTTAGGGACGGGCCTGCTTCACTTGTATCTCCACTCCTTGCTCACGTCGAGCAGTCTGAAGTTTCTCCAGCAGAGGGCCTGAGGAGACCACCTTTGTGTGTTTTACTGTGTGTCGAAATGGTGTCGATACATTATTATGAGAATAATATCAGATTTGGACACTTCGTTGCAGACCTATTTAATCTTTTGCATCAGTATATATGTATATATTTTGTACGGTATATAGGAGATAATGCATCCATTGGGACAGGAGGTAAATAAGCTTTTATGGCTTTGTTAACCCCTAGAACTCAGCGTATTAGTACAATCTGATTTCATCATATAAAAGTGATGTAAAACAGTCTAAAGTTGGTGTTCACTCACTGGGCGGAGACTATCCTGAAAGTTCTTCTATTGGCTTGCTTTCTAAGAGTTAGGGCAATTTTAATTTTAGCTGACATTTTTTTCAGCTGCGCAGCCATGCTCTTCACCAGTAGCTCCACATACCAAGGCCTGATAATGAGGAGGTTTCGGCCGTAAAGCGTCCAACAGCCTTTCTTTCATCAAAGGGGAGGGAGGTGTTAATCAGTGTCTTTTTGTGGGACAAACTCAGGCCAAGTGTCTGAGCAGTAGTTTAACATCATTCTGTTCTCGCAAGAAAAGGTTGCAAAAATTAAACAGCAACCTTTTAAGATTAAGTTGTGGGTACAATTAGTAGAGATAAGAGTACTCAGCCTCTTGAAGCAGAGATGCTACACGACTGGTTACACTACTGTTACGAGTGGAATTAAAGTCTGAATTTAAAAATGGAATAATAAAGACATGCAGGCCCATAATATAAAGTGAGTTGCTCACCTGATGGTTATTATGGAGAACCAGCATTACACTGGTACCAGTTTCTGACTGGTCAGTACTAAAGTCTGGAGAATCTGTTGGACAAATGGTGCTGATACGCGTGTTTCTGCAGCATTAATACATTCTAAGACAGCTGTGGGATGAAACGTCACCTTACACATCACCAATGCACAGTTGTTGGTGTAGCAACGCTCCTCCCTCATTATATCCACAGATAACTCAGAACACAGTTAAATAAAATAATCGCAGAATTGTATCATATCTTTTTATGTTACATGCATTCTTGGCACCAAATTGTAGAGCGTAGGCTCAATAAAACTGTTGATAAGTATCAATATTAATGAACAGTATCATATTGATATTGGTATCAGTACAATCCTAATAATATCCATTCTGAATGATTAAAATAATTACCATATACTTATTAACTCATTTAGCTCCTAATAGTAATTATACCTAAGATGGATATCACAATGCATTAAATATGGGGATATTGCAATGCAAATGTGGCGTTGTTTTATCAATTTGGTCAGAAGCAACATAAGTGAATCTATTTACAGTGACTAAACAAGTGTGTGATGACTTAGCATGATGCTATCTGGAAGCTATCAATTACTTGCTACCTAGATCAGCCTGATAATAAAGAAGCAATCCGCAGACAAAGAGCATGTTTGGGCGCATCGACTACACTCAAGGTAAAGAGGGAAAACTTTTAATTTGACCATTTTTGACACATTCGTACCACTATTTCCAGCAGTCCCCATCGTCCTGGATGAGGCTCTCTAGCTAACCTTCATATGAAGTTGTGCAGTCCAGACGGACCCTTTGTCAGAAGCACCACTTCAAAGCCTCCAAGCCACTGCACGGAAAGGTCAGGCCACACCTGTGGCCCTCGTCTGAATTATTAATGTGTTCATATTCTCTTTCCATCCACTACCTTTTTCTCCAGAACCGGCTTTATTTATAGCCGCCCGCTGGTTCGGGCCAGCCAGGTCTTATCTCAGGCTTCTGCGTGTGGTCCTGGAGGGAGAACTTTTAACTCTGGCTCAGCTAAACAATAAAAAAACTACTCATGAAAAATGATTATTTGAAAATAAAACTGCATCTTAAAAAAACCCCTGTTCTATCAACAACTTTGATGCTTCTTCTGGATTTAGGTGCTGCATAGCTGAGCAGTAGCATGCAAGATGGGGCTTGACTGTGTGCCACCCACCGGCTTCCCAGACGAAACCAACACACCAGAGGCCGCAGATGCTTTGGAAGTGGTCGAATCTGGCGAGAGGGAAAGAGACACCTCGTGCTCATGTACCTGCATGCAGAGTTAAAGAAGAGTGCATTCTCCACAGACCATTTCTGCCTCCATCTAATGAAGCCTGACCGTTCCATCAGTCTGCAGACATGACAAAATATATGAGCCTCCAGTCTGGAACGCTGCCACAACCTCAGAAAGCCCAACCACCCACCACGTCTCCAGAAACCTGGATGATGTGTGTTCAGAAGCTGTTGTACGGCACAAAATGCACTAAATACTGTAGAATATACACAATATACTGTATGAAGTATGCAGTATAAAATACATTATTCTGCGTACTGTACGAAATATACTGTATAAAATAACATGCACTAAATACACTATTCTGTACAAAATACACTATATTCTCAAGTCTACTGTATGAAACACTATATATAGTTCGAAATATACCATTTGACACACTACATACCCTATGAAATACACTATATACTGTATCTATTATGCAGTACGAAATATATTAAATATATTGTACAAAAAACACTATATACATGAAAAACAGTGCTATGTACAACAACCGCTGGGGTCTAAATGCTGTAGATAAACAAATTACTGTAGAGTAAGTTATTAATCTACAGTATTTTTATGCCAACATTTTGTGTATATAGCAAAGTGTACTTCTATCAGAGGTTTACTGCAGAAATACTGTACACTCAACCCAGCAGCCTTTCAGTACTCCTGCCCAAAGTGATGTCTATAACTCTGTAGATTAAGTCAGAACACAACAAAAATAAGATGGTGTCACAAAACATCTATGAGGAAGGAAATGGTTGGGATTTCAAAACACTCACAACCACAGTAGATGTTGAACTTACAGAACTATAGTGAGATACGCGATGGGAGTCCTTTCCATCATGTCAAAAAGAACCAATTTAAGGCTCTAATAGTGTAGGAAACAAAAGCAGGATCAAAATGAGAAAGGATAAGAAAATACCTGGTACACAGGTTCTCTTTTTTTGGTCAAATCTCAGTTCTGCTTCTTGGTTAGTAAAAACTACACATCTGCAGGAACACATGTGGCTGTCTGCCAGGACACGGTTTAGTCTACTACAACACACATCAATATTTGTTCCTTGTATTAAGTAACGTTTTCGCTTAGCTTTTTACTCCTGTTGCTGCTGTGACTTTCTGAATGAAGATATTTTTGTTATCTAAACATTTGTCTTCCTACCTTTATGGAATTGAAATGGGGAACTGATAAGACCCGGAAACGATAAGCAGAACTGGAACCAGAATTAGAACTGATTAAATAAAACAACAAATGTGTTAAGTATGGAGAACAAGCTCCAACTTGGGCCACTTTTATCTGGAGTGTGAACGCAGCCTTTGAGAAGTGACCAGGTCCGTCTGGTACTGCTAAATTTGTCAGCTGAACCTGATCTGAACCTTCCACACACTGCTTTCACAACAAATAGAATGGATGTTTGTTCCATTACGGCACACGTGGAATCTGATATTTTCTGTTTTGGGCCACTCTGGCTACGTTCAGATTTATTGCTCAGATCCCATTAATTGTTTGTCTGTTTCCATCATATTTTGAATAAAATCAAAACCAGATTCCAGTGTGAACTGGGCACAGTCCTGAACGGACCCAAATAAAAAGTAAAAACAATAACAAAGACATCACGTGCAGAAATGGCTGCTACTTCTGTATGTAGATGTGTGTGGATGTGGAGTCAGAGCCAGGAGGTGTGGGATTTTGGCAGTATTTCATCCGAAGTTTTTTTTGTGTTGACTAGTCAACGCACAAACCACAGCACACATTCTGTATTCCACCCATTCACCAAGTGAAGCAGTGGGCAGCCAGTGACGCAGCACAGGGGGAGCAGTGTGTGGGGACTGTAATTTACTCAAGGATACTTCAGTGGTGCCAATGGCAGTCCCAACCTTCTGATCACAGACACAACTTCCTAACCACCAGGCCACCAGCTGAACTCTGGCCCATGCTAACCTCAAATTCTCCATGTCAGAATGTCAATATTGTGGTGGGTCATCCCAAATTAATCCATGTATAGGAAACACTGCTGATGTTCTGGTCACCTTCTATCTGCTAAAAAACTGCAGCATTGCTGAAATACAACATGATGGTCCTGAAGTTCATAAATGAGACCGATTTGCAAGTTTTTCCTCTGCACATGCGGAGTTCTCACACCAGTGTGGATTTGTACTACTTGGGTCATTACTTATCCAATGGTCTTATCAATAACAGACTCTATATAGAGTGTAACTCCAAACCACAATGTGTGTTAACTTCAGCAATCTTTTCATTTCTCTACACAATTTCTATCCATCTCTCTTGTTGACCACAGCACTTTGTGTATTTAGAACTAAGCATTTAGTTCTAAGTATTTCTGGAGAGTTTTACTTTGACCTTTATTTTGACATACTTTGTACAGACACCCAGAGACACAGAGATAAGGTATAGTCATAGCATATACAATGTTCTGGGATCGATAAAGTTTTCTGATTCACACATCAGATTTGGTCTCTTATTGCCTCAGGTCTGAAGAGTGGAGTCTAAAGGTGAATTGACTGATAGCTGCCGCTCCTCAGTCCAACTGGCATCCCATTTCCATCCCCATTATCCTAAAGAAATTGATAAATTGATCATAAAAGGGTCTGCAGAAGGGGTTTTGCTGGCAGAGGAGGGGATGAGGTTGAAGAGAACAGACCAACGTGGTCACTTAGCAGCAGAAGAGTTCAGGCAAAGTTGAAGCCACTCACTTGCTGAGCTACATCTGGTAACATTTACAACTAAAGTGCTTAAAGAGAGAGAGAGAGAGAGAGAGAGAGAGAGAGAGATGCTTGTAGAAACCTTTAAATGGCCAGATCTTTTTCAGAATGGAAAAGTGAATAAGAGCGGGGGGCGTATTACTCCCTGCCATACGACACTGGAGCGCCAGCGACGTAACCTTATCCAAACAGCCTCCTCCTGTATCCGAAACGCTCCGAATGACTTATTTAACGGATTGTTTTTGGGTGGAGACATGAACACAATCTTCTCCAGCTATCTTGACCAGTACTGCGAATTAGAAAACAGCTCAACAATCTGACCTTCAAGCTCTTCAAGTGTTAATCTATCTACACCAGCAACAGGTGGACCCTGTGTCTCATCTACGTCAAAGAGTTTTGTGTTGCTGAGTCTGAATAAAAAATGTCAATTAAGCTGTAAATATTTAGAAATAGTGGTGTTCAGTGCTGGGTGATCAACACCGCTACTGTATGGTTAATATTGTGTTCCAAAAATCAATAGAGCAACATATCATGCCTTCCAAATGAAAGACATAAACAAAGTGCAACGTATTTGACATCCAACTGCAACTACTGTCTAATATTTTATACAGTAACTGGCTCTGGCCAGAAAGTTGACCAGCTGCATGTTTTGTTCCAAAAAGAGTATAACTAATCCTGTTTAGGTTTTTAGATAATATGATGGTAGTTTTTATTTCACAGTACTACCAGCACATTAGTCATTATCAGCATATTACATACAGCTCGGCAAATAATAAGTGCAATTTATTTTTGAAACAGCATCTCGATGAGTATGACAACCATTCCATGCCAGTGTTTGTTAAATTCCTACACAGGCACCTCATTCTGCTTTATGAGCTACTGATTAGTGATCAGCTGAATCACATCTTATTTAATGAGGAAAAGTATAAAATCTCTGCTGAAATCAACACCCTCCTCTTGCAATGAGACCAGTTGGATGGAAAACACTACTAGAAGTATGACAAAGGTGATTATTTCTTTGACTTGTTTAGATTCTGTGAATGCTGTATAATTTCTCTTATTTTTATGTATTGTCATTTCCTTTAAAATTACAAAAATGGGATGGAGGGTGGAAGGGTTGGGTGTGAATGTGATGGAGGGTGGAAGGGGTGTGTGTGAATGTGATGGAGGGTGGAAGGGGCGTGTGTGAATGTGATGGAGGGTGGAAGGGTGTGTGTGAATGTGATGGAGGGTGGAAGGGGTGTGTGTGAATGTGATGGAGGGTGGAAGGGGTGTGTGTAAATGTAATGGAGGGTGGAAGGGGTGTGTGTGAATGTAATGGAGGGTGGAAGGGGTGTGTGTGAATGTGATGGAGGGTGGAAGGGGTGTGTGTGAATGTAATGGAGGGTGGAAGGGTTGTGTGTGAATGTAATGGAGGGTGGAAGGGGCGTGTGTGAATGTGATGGAGGGTGGAAGGGTGTGTGTGAATGTGATGAAGGGTGGAGGGTGTATGTGAATGTGGGTATGGGTGAAAAGGTGCATGTGTGAGTGAGGTTTGTTCAAATAGTTGGTTAAATTACAAAAATAATCATATCGGCTAGCATGTGCTGAATAAATTATATTAAACACTTATAAATTATACACCGTTTAAGGCTTAGAAAAGGTCATGTGGAAAACGGTGGTGCCCTCATCATCATTTGATAATTTGCCCTGATTCTCCACCCTTATCGTATCACGTTGTTGTTCTAAGAATTGCTAGGTTTTTAAGTACTTTAATACTACAGTATACTCGGTCGACCCCAGTATAACATCTCTGTACATCTTGACAGACTGGGCTCGATATGTACTTAATATTAAAGTGGTTTCAGACAAGACAAGAGAAGGGTTGGCCCACTATAGGAGATGCATCATCCCCATGCAGGGAGCTGAGAAATCTGCAAAATAAATAAAGAGGGCGAAATCGATGGCTGCCGTGGCCAGGGGCAGCCTCAGGTAGACCCAGAGCTCGTTTGCAACACAACACGGCAGCTTTTCCTCAGACCGGCTGAATATTTCATCAGCTGGCAGAAGAACCTACTGCCCCAGAAGGTCCTGCTAGCTTTTGGCTTTTGTTTGCTTCTTCATTGCAGAAAAACCTCCTTGGGAACAGCGTTCACTCAGATGACAACGATTTCACATCGCTTTCGTTCTTTCTTTCATTGTTTTTCTCCTCTTTCTCACCTTTCCCTGATGGTCTCTCTCTCTCTCACTCTCTCTCTCACTCTCCCCCTCTCTCTCTCGTCTCCCCGTCTCCCGTCCTGGCGGCATGCTGGCGCTACTGGAATGAACGACCTTGAGCCAGCATGCAGGAGTGTGTTGCCATAGCAACGGCGCTTCACACAACCAGTAACAGCTGGATGCAACACTCTCCCAGATTTTTAGCTGGAGTCAGTGTGATGAGAGAAGGAGAAGAAGAAAAAAAAAACCCTAAAAAGACATTGTCTACCTCTTTCTTTGTTCGTTTCAGTCTTGCCCCCGGTCTCAAACCATTTGAAGACATTTAGGACCTTCATACCAAGCAGCTGTTTCTAAAAACATGAACACGGTTCTTTATCAGGTCTTATCAGCAACATTAAATGAACTAGTTCCTGCATCTAGTTCCTGCAACTAGTTCTCAGAATAAAAACAGCATTGTCCAAAAGTCTTGAGCCTGTAATTTCCTCTTATTTTGCTTCCTTGTACTTTTAAAGTAGTCTCAAGGAACAGTTCTCCAGGCTTCCTGAAAGACTTTCAAAGTCCAGTCCAGTCCCTGAACCTGAGCAGTTTCAGTTTTAGTTATTTAATTCACTGTTTTAATTATAATACTGTGAACAAAAAGTATTGAAATGAAAAAACGTAGATTGTAAATTATATTTATTACTATTTTTGCTCAAATTATTAGCCTTCATCTTTTCCAGCTCTCACAAGGGGAAAAGATGGTGCACTTCTGATTATTATCTGGGTTTACTTACCAAAAGAGGTCACAATTATTCCTTAAAATTAAAAAGACTTTTACCCTGCTTCTAAGTAAGTATTTATGTAAGTGAGCTCTGTTCTTAAACTGTGCCTGGTCTGGAGTGAAACACTTCTTGTAACTTCAGTGTGGATGAGTGGGGCACAACTGCTGAGGAGCCAAAAGGTAGATATGTGCAAATGTTAAATCATTTTACACATTTGCCTGGTTTTATCTTATGAAAAACACCTGAATTCCAGTGTATGACCCAACGACGCAAGCAGCCATCAATTAATAAATAAAGAAACAAATGAAAAAACAATCAACAACAACATGGCAAAGCATTAGCTGTTGTCAGATTTTCCATGATAATTCACAGAGTAAATCTAACACAAGGTCCATCTGGAAATCATTCCAGGAGTGGCTGACTCTAAAAACCCAAAATGATCACATGAGAACATCTTCAACAAAGCATGCAAACACACGTGATCAGAGAAATGGAACCGCACTGCACAGAGCAAGTCTGTATTATATTCACATTAGACAATAAAGACCTGGGCAATATGGCATTTGATTGTATACATGCAATATATATTTCAATTTGAACCATAATGTAGTTAATACTTCATAATTAATAATTACCTAATGAGGTTCCCTTTAGTTTAATACTAAAATAACAAAAAAACAAAACAATATTTATACAGTGACATTTGGAAATTAACTTGATACTCAATTTCATCAATACTGAACAGCCACAAGGTAAAACATGCCATTAAAAAGTGGCAAGTCCCAGTATTTAGGAACTCACTGCATTTTCTGTGCATCACCTGGCTTTGGCCTTGGCCCAATAGTGGAAACGAGCCTGTTGATTTAAGTGCTCAGGGCATCCTGATGCTGAAGCTCAGTTCAGGGTACGTTTACAGTGTAATTGCAGTCTGTTGAATCTCTAAGAGGTTTCATTCACTCCACACGTCCCTTATGCCTCTCCTTCAGGAAAATCAGCCACAAGACCACCCATTTGGAATGGACTTCTGTTTAATTTTCAAGGATGGTGGCTGATCTTGGTGTTCTCCTGCCCTCCCACTCACTGCAGTCTGCTTGGGTCCTTCGACAATTCTTTGCAAGGCTGCCACTTTATTCTTCTTTGCGCTCCAAATAAAACAGCTTCGAAATCACCTCTATTACCCTCGAACAATAAAGCTTGATAAGTGGTTCTTGGCTTGGAAGAGCATCTGATTGGTTTTGAGGCTTGACACTATATGGATGTCCTTTATACTTTACAGTGTTATATATATTACATTATATATTCTAAAACAGTGGTCCCCAACCTTTATTTCGTCACGGACCGGTTTAATATCAGAAACTTTTTCACGGCCCGGCCTTTAAGGCTATGATACGCACAAAAATTGGGATATTTTATATATTTTTTAATATAATAATGGGGTATCTTTAAAATATAATAATAAACGTAAATCGCAGTTTTATTAACAGCATTTTCATAAGAACGAGCCAACAACATAACACGGTAACATCCACTGTTTTTTTTTTCTGTGCAGCCCGCGGACCAGTACCATGTGACCCACAGCCCGGTACCGGTCTGCGGCCCGGGGGTTGGGGACCACTGTTTTAAAACATGGAGGTCCTAATTGAAAAATGTTTTTCTTTTGCATTTTGCTCCATTAAAATCTTGGGGGCACCTTCACTTCTAAGATTTCAGGGCTGTAATATGGCCACCTTCAGTATCTCAGAGTGGAAGGAGGAGTGAGAGGAGTGGACTTTGGAATTTGGATGGTAAGCTGGTGAAGGTTCATTTATCTGGCATTTATCTCCAATGTAGCCTAACAGGTTTGGCTGAAAACTCTACTCTCAGTACAGCTGTAATAATGCATTGATATATCATGATATTACAATGCAAAATCAGATCAATGTGTAGAATGGACGACAGACAGTCTATTCATCACACTCTGATGTGCAGAAATTGGAAGATTAGTAATAGGTAGAGGTGGCACAATGCTTCTCGACATATTCGATATTGATACTGATACCACAACCTTGAGTATCTGCTAATACCATTCAGATACAGTCTTAGTCCCTATCCTAAACAACTAAGCTGTTAAATCCAATCCGCTCTTTGAATCCAAAATGCCTCCCTACTTCCTTAAGAGGCCGTTATGTAAAGTTATTAAATTCCAGTACACATATAGGGCACAGTTTGTCCATTACGAAGTTCTGCACACATGGCTAATTCACCTGTAGCTCTTTGTTAGCCATATTTTACACTGTGTGCAGGAGTCTGTATTTGAATGCACTATGGAGGGAGCAGGGAGCTGTTTGGGACACAGCCCAGCTTCTCATCTGTGTGACTCCTGTCCTCGTCTGGGTGTCTCTCTTTACATGTTGCTTATCGTTTAGATAAGCATTTACGTGATTCAGGCTTTTTTCCGATATCACCCCAATGACTTTGCCCCAGGAAAACAGTCTGGTGAAGGTACAGACATGCACCGAAATGGCTAGCAACAAGTGTAGACACTCCATTTCTTCCGCAAATCGTCCGTATCACAAAGGTCTATAATAGAGGTTAATAATAGAGATTCTCTTAAATTCCTTAAAGCCCCTGCCAGCGATTGACTGGGGAAAAAACTGTCCAGCTCCTTTCTTTAAATTCCAGAAGAAGGAGGAGGAGCAACAACAAAACAACAAAAAAGGACGAAAGAATGGATTCTCTTTTCCCTCCACGTCCTCATACAAAATCAATGAAACACGCAGGAAGATTAATTTATCTTTAATACACACTGACACGCTGAAGGAGAGGCCCCCGCTCGTCAGTGAAAAGGACAAAGCAGGGCAGGAGTGCAGGCCAGCTTGGTGAGATCCCACCATGAGGTAGAATGGAGGGAGTGAAAAGAGATAGCTACATGCAGAGAGCGGGAGGAAGAAAGAGCCTGAGAAAGAGGGGGGAGGCCCAGAGAGCATTGTAGCTTAAAGGAGAAGAGTGGGATAGAAAGCTAGAGACAGAAAAAGAAACCCTAACATGGCATAATAAAAACGGCTACTGGAATATTATTGGTTTTATTGTCATGCTTTCCATTTCCAGTTCCTCTAACTTTGCCATTGCCATCATCAGCTTCAGTTTTGTGACAAGCGAGACTATCTTTCATCTTTCGTGACATAACAAAACTCCAGAAGTGATATTGCCTCCTATGTGTCCTGTGGAGTACTGCAATTTGTCAGAATGACAGCTGAACCACACAACCACTTTTTAAAGGGGTAATCTGAGCTAAAACCAGAGATTAATATTATCTGTTGAGTGATGCAGTATTCCACCTCACCTGAGTAATGAAGTGATGAGAGTCTATTTCCTCCATTTTAAACAGGATTTGAAAACAGTAACAAAAATGATTCAACTGCCATAACACAATCAGCCACCTGGTAGTAAAGTTAAGATACTGGCCTGCCTGTATTAACTAAACAGTGGAAAAAAAGTATCCCACCACAAACCACCTTCAAGATACATCTTTAAAAGGGAGGTTTCCTAGTTGATAAAAAGTAAAACAGCCCCTCTTGAAAGTGTTGTGGCACTGCTGTAGGCTGTTTACAACAGGTAAGTGCATTTATATTTAATTTTCCATTTTGGCCATAGTCCCTCTAGTAAACAAAGTGTTTTCTCTTCAATCAAGGTCAAGAAAGTTGTTGACCAATCATTAGAGCCATGATATAGCCATGGTAATTCAGCTTAAAAATGAGATACATATCATCATTTAGAATTTAGGAATAATTTTCACAGGAATTTTAAAAATTGACTTCTGCAACTCCAAAGAAGAACATGCAACCTTCTCTGCTCTGCCATGGACAGATATGTCTTCAGTTGCCTTCCTGCTTAGAGAACCCTGTGGTTCCTCAGCCCCCTGCTCCCCTCTCCTACTCCGCCTGACCCAGTCACCACCTCCTCCCTGCCCCCCTCTTCTTTTGGCAGACGCCATCCATCACTGTCACCCGGCTCCTGATTCATCCCTGTGACCCCCACATGGTGAGCCACAGGCCAGGCAGCGTGGCCGTGTCGGGCCACCCCTGTTCCCCAGGATTTAGTAGCTCCTGCACAGAGCTCTGAGTGAAGGAGAGGGGCAGGCATGGTGCTAATTAGGAGTATCGTTGTAAGAAAGATGGCGATGTAATTCTCCCATTCCAACACTCACTCTCTTGCTAACGTGACACCCGGCAATTCCTCAAATCCGACACTCCCCTCGCCCCCCGCAACAAACAGAGGTCAGCAGGAGCTCAGTGGTTTGTTCTTCTTCTTAGCGTCTTCAAAGAAAAACAGCCTTTCTTCAGCACTGTGATCGCAGTGGCAGTCCTCGGGTAGAAATCACTACCTGACATGCTATGCTTTGCAAGCTTATATATAAAGGACATCATTCATTGCACAGCAAGTCACCTAATAAATTATATGAACATCTGAATTATATATTTCAGTATTAATAAAAGAAAGACAAAACTGTTCTTTCTCACACACAAATAATGGGGAAATAATTGGGAATAATGCAACAGGCTGTACTTCGGTTGCAGAAAACATTGCAGTAGCAGGCTTTCATGCCTCTCAAACTGTATCTCTCCATATTATTTGGCAAGCAAGGAAAGAACTCAAGTCAAATACTGGTGCAACAACTCACCTGGATAAGAATTCCTGGAAGTTAATGAGATGATGGGATGTGAGCAGATAGTAACAGCTTCACTACACATTGTTTCTGTGATGCTTCTTTTTTTACAGTCTAAAAATGTTCCAAACAGTGTATTCTATACTTGACTCTGGTCAAGAGCAGTTACTTCATCTAGAATTTCATATTGTGTTTCTACAGTTTTTTCAAGATTTATTCATACATGATTCGGAAACATAAACCCATCAGCCATCAAAGCTGAGGATGAAAACCCTGTTTAAGGGCTGTGAGTGAATATGACATGAAGAGCAAATGTCACTCTTAATGGACCAGTGTTTGTGCATGGAAACCTCTCTGATCTGCTTCAGATGGCATTTTTTTTCTGACAGGGCAATGCTCTACATGGGGTCGTTCCATTCATAGCAAGATATTAATCACGCAATGTTAATGAGCATATAATGTAACGATGTGAGGTGCTAGAGTAGCTGTATGGCCAAATTGTGCCTCCCACCATAGCGGGAGACTTGCCTCAACTCGTTAAGGCATCCGCTTCACTGGCCAAAGTCATTTTGATAAATATGTCAAAATAAGCCCATTTACCTTTTAATACAACCATCTTATAACTCCAGACTGAGAACCACAGGGTCTATGAATGTATCGAACCCTGTCTACGAAAAAGAAACGATGATTTCTATTCTTTTCAAACTGTTTATCTTTGAACATTCAACAACTAGAAGAGATTTCAATGTCCTTTCAATTCAGTCAGTAGAAGAAACCAACAGCTGTGAAACAAACACAACAGAAAGCACTACTGATCATTTGAGGAATGGACTGTGAACTGATGGAGGACAGAGAATGGGTCATGTGTGGTGTGAATCTCCCTAAGTCCATGAGTCATTGTAATCTGTCTCCTTATCCTACTCTCCACAGCTACTTCTAAGACAGAGCTGTCCTAAAACAACGCGAAAGAAAGAGCATCTCAGACTTGGAGGCCTTTCTGTGTGCTTTTCATTGAGCTGCTTTCACTGGCAAACAGAAACGCCACTGTGCTTCAATTCCAGACACCAAAACAGCAACTACACACCATTTAGAATACTTCTATAAGTCATGCTGCTCCACATGCAGGTCACACATTGAGCAGTTTAAAATAATCATTTCACATTAAATAAGAGCATCATCCATCCCTCGTCCCGTGTGAAAGCTACATTAAACGAGACAGGGGCGACTTTAACAAATGGAGAATGCAGAAAGTGGGTTATTACACTTCATTAATATCTGCCTTGAGCTTTGTAGAGAAAGGTTGACAAATAAAGATAAAATGTGACAACTGCTCCACAGAGAAACATTAGTCTGAGTCTGTGGCAGACAGGACATGGTGGCTCTTCACTCTGCCTGTTTTTCACAGCTAACACAGCAGGCTTACTGATGTGGGTGTCAATGTTTATAACATAGTTACAACAGCTGGATAAGATCGGTTTTAGTGCTGTAGGACCAAAATAAATTAAACAAAACATATTCTATGGTTCAGTATTTCCCCCATCATTGAATAACGTTGAGGAGTCTCACTTTCTGTCTCGTGATCTGATATATTGAAGTGGCTATGGTTTACACTGATCAATGACACATTACAAGATCTTTCACCAGGAGAAATCACCAAGCAGCCTCTCTGCTCTCCAAACTATATAGTCATCACATGCAAGAAGTGACAAGGAATAATATCATGAAACAGGGTTCATTTCCTTCCAAAAATTAACGTCAGTAAGAGGTGAACAGCAAAACCATTGATAAAAGAAAAAATTTAGATATTGCAATAAACTTCTCTCTTGGATGTCCCCTAACTCTGTGTCCTGCAGTCTCGTTGCCTGAGCCTCATCCCCACATCACTGCCACTCCACACTACAGGACTTGGACATACAACAGGTCCAGATGTTTTGCAAGCTAGATATCTGTTGGATGTCTGCAAGGAATAGACGGGTCTCTCTGATGGTGTCTTTGTACACTTCACACATAGCGATTGACAGCTGAGTGAACCCCGATTTACCTCTGATCTGTTGACGGCTCTCTCCAAAATCTCTTAGCAAGTGGAAAATCGGGACTGATATTGTGTAGTGTGAAACAGGAATCAAGACACCAGCATATGATGGACCGCATTGTAAATTCTGTACATTTTTACACTCCATGACTAATACCAAGCCTGAGAACTCTTATACCAATCAGAACATTTGAGATGCAGTGCAACAACCAACACTCGCCCAGGCTAGCAGCTAGAAGGTTACCCAGCTGCACTTAAGAACCAATAATGCTTTCGGACTAGCAGATTTGGTCCAATTTGCAAGAAAGTCCAAAAAGGACGCATTACTATATTCATCAAAAATTTGATGAGTACTACCTTGAAAAAAGAGTTTTGCCTGTAATGTTCGTCCTTATCACCCAAAAAGACAAAGTTCATCTTTAAAATATAGGGAGATTTTCCACAGAAATTTGCTTTATTTCCATGATGTCTAACCCTTGAATGAAAACATGACCCCCCCTCCCCCAAAAAAGTGTACAAACAAATAATAAACACACATTTGCAAACAGTGTTCACAACACTCACCTTTTACCGCCATCAAACTCTACACACAGGGTCAGACGCCTCCTTGTAAAACCATGTAGGAGATCATGAAAAACCGAAGTCATCGTGTTGTTAGTTAAGGCAGATTCACTCATAACACAGCTGGCAGGTAGATTTTTCATCAGCCACCTTCCTTCAGCAAAGGGAACAGTCAGCACCTCTGTTCACTCCTGTTTCATTTACTCAGCATGCAAATATCTGTCACTGAAGTCTCCACTCTGTCCAATGCCACAGTGCCAGGTTCCTGCTAAACTTGTCAATCAAGGAATCAAGGGATTTGCTGTTTGTCCTTCTGTATGTAAATCAGCAAGCCTTATAATGTCACTGATGGACCAGGATCTTTTCAGACCATGTGTTCCAACTGGAACTGCAAATGTTCCCAGAGTGATCCCATTAGAAAAGGACTACTTCTGGTTCCCTAAAGAACCTTTCATTTAGGAATGCACAGAAGGTTTTGGCAATTGAAACTTTTAGGCCCATAATAGATTAAAGCACTTCGTTTTTCAGACAAAAGGGTAAAAAAGAATTAGAATAACAATTAGGGATGCACCGATTGCAATTTTCTTGGCCGATTCCGATTACCGATTAAGTGTGATCGGCTGATAACGATTTTCCCCCCAGATTACAGAAAATTAGAGCTGCTGGGTTTCAACTTTTTAAATGTAACATGGAAGTTACTTTCCCTGTTTACTGGTTACTTTTATAATAGTGATTTATGATAGTGGCAACACTACAGCAAATACAAACAAAAATATAATTTTCTTTAATATAAATTTCTTTACAAATTTAAATAAATAAAATGTAATACATAAACAAATAACTAAACCTCCCAAAATGATCGGTTTGAAATCTGAAATACGTGTGAGTGATCGGCCGATCACCGTTCAGGCCAAAAATCGTCTGTTTCCGATCACTGGCCGATCAATCGGTGCATCCCTAATAACAATTTTCTAATAATCTAATAATCAGTTGCTTGTGCGCCATATATTGCTATAGAAGTCGCAGTTGTTGCCTCTCTTTCTTATGCTACTATGGATGTAGGTTTAACAAAGTAGAATTATTTCATTTACCTCCTTCAGGATTATAGTACATGAAGGCAACCACTGGAGTTCCAATTCCCTATTCACTATTAGAGCTCTGAGCTCCTGGTTATAGTGGTAGTATAAGTAACACTATGCTTTGGTTTTAGAGACAGCTTTGAATAAATGAATAAACAAGTATTTAAATTACGGGCCAGTGTATATGTATTTCCTCGCCTGTCCTTTTTATCAGTTTCAAAGCTTTGCAAAAAGACACAATTTATCTTAATTATGTGTAAGACCTTTGATCCCGACCCTTATCTCAGGACACCTCGGCTGCAGACATATGACCACTACTTGAAAATCTCCTTTCCCGACCAACAGGTAAAAATTCTGAACTGTGCACATCCACGCAAGAGGCAGTTCAATCTCTCTCTATGGTCTCTTCAGGACAACGGGTTCAATCTGCATTTTTCAAAGGCTGTAAAAGATTATACAACACAATGACAAGAAAGGTACTTGTCCTAAAAAACCAAAGTGATGTATCGATACCAGTAAAATCACTCATCCCTCTTCCACTACAAACAGAATGGGCCTGACCTACTTTTAATATGACTGTTAGAATAGAGGAAAAGAAACAGTTCACCAAAAAACACACAAACAGACGCACACAAACACGTTCTCAACTTGCACTAGAAACACTAATTAAAGCTGCAGTCTCCTTTCTGTCTGCAATCACAGGTCGTCTTTCATGTCCAGAAAGCCTGAGCAGCTGCCTCCAGGCATGTTGGTCTACAGTCTATAGCATTTACACACTGGGAAACAGAAAGTATGAGTGTGTGTGCGTGCGTGTGTGTGTGTGTGTATAAAGTGCATTTAACACACGCTGCACTCATCGCTGCACCAACAAAAGCAACATGTAGGATGACACGCCATTCTGATTAAAAGTGAAACTCTGCATGGGGGGTCTCTAGGTTCATCTGTCATTAAACAAGCTGTTAATGTCTCTTGCAAAACTTCACCAAATGCATGAAAACACTGGAATGATTTGGTGCATCTACTCAGTCCAACTCAATTATATCTGTATTGCACTTTTTCCAATCTATATTATCCCAAAGCAGCATTCCAGAGGTATGGATTCCATAACGTTTAAGAGTATTATTATTATTAATATTATTCAGTTTCTTCTTGTACATATCACCTTTCGTATACTCATAACTTATAACTCATAACTTATACCTTTATCCTGCACTTGCTGCTTATTGCACTTCTGGTTAGACCTAAACTGCTTTTTGTTGCCTTGTACTTGTACATGTGTAATGACAATAAAGTTGAATCTAATCTAATCTATGGGAAACAGAAAAGCCACGACTCAAAAAAGAAAAAGCTCGCAGAGAGTATGAGAAAGATCCACTAAGAAGAACCAAACCTTAAAAGGAAAAACTCCCAAAGAGCATGAAGTAAAACTATTGAGAGGAAACAAAGAGCATACTGAGAAGAACCATGAATCAAAAAATAAAGGTTCCTGAAAAGAAAACTCCGGAGAGCATGAAGTAGAACAACTGAGAGGAACCAAGACTCACATGGAAAAACTTTAGTAGAGCATGAGGAAGAACCACCTAGAACAACCAAGTCCCAAAAGAGAATAAGGAAGACATTCTGAGAAGAATCACAACTGCATAAAAATAAAAAAACTTCAGAAGAGCATAAGAAGGAGCCACTAAGAAGAATAAAAAAGACCATGAACTACTGAGAATATTAAAATTAAAAGATGGAAAAACTACAGAGGAGCATGAGGAGGAACCACTGAGAGGAACCAAGACTCAGCCCATCTTCCTGTGTTGAGAACAGTCAGGAGAATAAGTTCATCCGGAAGGTTACAGGGGGCCACAGACTTCTGGACTGTGGAGTGTGTAGCGGGAGAAGTGCTGAACTGTTGAGTGTGTGGAGGAAGAAATGAAGGACTGTGGAGTGTGTGGAGCGAGAAGTGATGGACTGTGGAGTGTGTGGAAGAAGAAGTACTGGACTGTGGAGTGTGTGGAAGAAGAAGTGCCCGACTGTGGAGTGTGTGAGGGGAGAAGTTATGGACTGTGGAGTTTGTGAAAGAAGTAGTGCTGGACGGTGGAATGTGTGGAAGAAGAAGTGCTGGACTGTGGAGTGTGTAGAGGGGGACGTGATGGACTGTGGAGTTTGTGAAAGAAGTAGTGCTGGACGGTGGAATGTGTGGAAGAAGTAGTGCTGGACGGTGGAGTGTGTGGGGGAGAAGTGATGGACTGTGGTGTTTGTGGAAGAAGTAGTGCTGGACTGTGGAGTGTTGGAAGAAGTAGTGCTGGACTGTGGAGTGTGTAGAGGGGGAAGTGATGGACTGTGGAATGTCAGACACGCACGATCTACGAAAACAACTCCAGTCTGTTCTGAGCTGCAGAAGATCAGTTCGAGCACTGCCGGGAGAGATGCACTTCTGCATGCATGCAACACTCACGCGCACCGTGCAGCCGCAGCTGCTGCGCTCACACACACACTCTCTCTCTCACTCTCTCTACACACACACACATACACATATAGCGTTTTAGTACGCGGTGCCGTCCGCGCGTGCAACACGGACCGTCCGCGAATGACCGCGAGGACACTTGAAAAAATCAACAAAAACAACAACTGCACTTACCGATATGCACCTGTGCGGACGGTGGCATGTATCTCTTGCACTTCTCCCGCTTTTCTTTCTTTCTTCTTTTCCCTTACACTCCTCCCTCCGCCATCTTCCGTGCCGTGTTTGTTTAAATGAGAAACACTCCCCGAGAGCAGGCGGCCAGCTTGTAGTCCGCCGCGTGGCTTTCTGGGTAATGTAGTCCTAGACGCAGCGCTGCTCCATGCCGGCAGTCGCGCGGCGGACTACATTTACATGCATACACGTCACAGTCCGCGTGAACCTGAGTGTTGACGGCTGGCAGCGACGAGTCGTGGTGTTTATTTATAGTCCGGTAAAACTGACGGGCCGGCCGGGAGACCTGAACACACAAAACACTTTGGACATGGTCCCCTGTTCAGTGGAAGGGTAACGAAGAGTCATGTGTATCACGAAATACAGTGAAATTATATATACATATATATATATCACAATAGCAAAGAGCAAAAAAGCTGTCTTGGACTTCTGGCCATGGATCCAAAAGTCAAATTTAAAAAAGGAATGTGGGTACACACATCCTCTGCAGAAACAATATGGCATGTCTCTGCAAATCTTAGAACACAGTTTCCTCTACAGTTACATTTAGCAATGATCAGTAATCGTAATCGAGGTTGTGTAAAATTTTGAGCCAATACAAATAAACAGTGCACAGTAATTTATCCAATCAATTTGTCAGTTAATTAAACCATGAGCTGGTGAAGGAGGACCGAAGAGCAGAAAGTGTTTTTGTTCATCTATATTCGTTCTAAGGTTATACAGTAGTTACACAGTAAAACACCCTCACTACTCAAATACATGTTACATATATGTGTGTGTGTGTGTGTGTGTGTGTGTATGAGAGAGAGTGTGCATGTGTGTATGGATGTGTGTGTCTTGAAAATAAAGTGTAATGTGCCTGAACATGTATGTTTTTTCCCATTTAAAGGGATATCGCCATGCTTCCAACTTTGTGGATGCAGTTTAGCGATGAACCTTTTCTATTCCAGCATGACTGCACTCCAGTGCACAACACAAGCTCCATAAAGACATGGAGTTTGGTGTGGAAGAACTTGACTTGCCTGGCACAGAGCTTGACCTTAACCCCATCCAACACCTTTGGGATGAACCGGAGATTGTGAGACAGACCTTCTCATCCAACATCAGTGCCTGATCTCATAAATGCTCTACATAATGAATGGGCACAAATTCCCACAGAATATGTGGGAGATGTGGATAGCCTTCTAAGAAGAGTAAAAGCTGTTCTAGCTGGAAAAGGCGGGGACAACTCCATAGTCTATGTATTTGAATGTAATGTCATCTCTGTTTGTGTAATAGTCTAAAACAATTGTCTATATTGCGTGTATGGACCATATTGGACTGGAGGAGTAACTGGTGCATTGTGAATGTTTAATGGTCTTATGAGAGATGCAAACCTCTTTTATTTGGTCTTCCATGGTTTGCACCCTTTAACATTTCAAATGATAACAGATAGTTCACACTTACATTACATTTTCATTATCTATGCACAAATATCCACTCATTGCAAGGCTGAGAGAATTGTTGGACTGCGACTCTATTTCAGCTGCTGGAAATTTCTCCTTCGGGCGTAAACAGTAACGTATCATTGCGTGACTTAATACAGTCAAATGTGCTTGAAAATGAAGACGTTTATTAATATACATCACATTTCTATCATGATAAAGTTGATGAATGATCAGCATTGGGACCACTGAGAATATTCACCTATGTGTCCAACAGTTGGTAGACGCCTCCAGATCCATTTCTTCTGAAATCACAGGTATGAATAGATGGAGTCTGTCCTCCTTTGCTAAGGTCTACTCTTCCGTGAAGGATCTAGATATTGGTACATTGCTTTGTGAACTTGATTGCATACAAGGGCTATAGTGAAATCAGGTATTGATGCTGGATGATGTTCTGGATCAAAAACACCACTCCAATTCGTCTCAAAGGTGAGCGAGCTCCATCACTTCATGGAACGCCGCTCTAGTGCTCCATAGCCGAACACTGTGGATGTTTAAACCCCTATAGTCCATGCATGGTGACATTATGTTTGGCTGCTCCAGAATTGAGCAACCAAAGATAGGTAGACCTTAGGATAGATGAGAAGTAGCCAAGGTTTATTCCCAGTGAAACATATTAAAATGCCTCACCTCATACCGAAATGTGTCTAAACCGTGGCACGCATCCAAGTGGTTTATGGAAAATGAGTCACTATTGTCTGATCATTATCCGACTGTGAACCTTGTAATAAAAACACTATAAACAGGCAAAGTGGCTTGAATGAGTCACGGAAGGCAGGGTCCTTGAATCATTTCTGTAAACTCAATTAGGTTTTACAGCATTTCCCCTCACAAAAAATCACATGGATTTTACATGTGTATGGATTTTTCAGCATCTAACATGTAAGAGTGTGGGATTGCAATTCTGCCTGTAATATCTTCATTATTATTCCTCCACTAATTAGCATGTTTAGTCTTCCACACTCTTTAACACATTTCCTCAATTTAACTGATGAGAAAGAAAAAGTCATTTAGAGTGGTTTGCGACAAAATAAGCAATTTAAGAAATTGTTACTGACAACAGTAGCAACTAAAAAAAGCTAAATAATGAGAATTCAATCATTTTTTTTACAATGTTGATAAAATATAACAGTTCACATGTAAACAGTTGTTCAGGGAGGTTTAATAAAATAGTCAATTGTAAAAAAAAAAACCTTTAACAACTTCTGTTTACTATCCAAAGTTGTCAGTGAATCTACACATGTCTCCGAGAGGTTGGGAATGTTTATTGTATTAAAATAGTGGTAAATAGGCAAAAGAAATGATTTATTTGTGAATTATTTTGGCCCACAATGCCCTGGATGAGCCCGTTCCCCAATAGAAATGGATAGGTTTCAGGTAAAACAATGTCTCAGACACCAGGCAGTGCATTCATAACCTTTTAATGCAATAACTGTCTGTGAGGAAGCTTTTAGAATCATTGGTCTGGTTCCATTCACCACCACTGTGAACTATTCTGGCTTAGTTTCTCTGGAACAGAAAATTTCACACCAGGCACACTCCGAATTACTTTCTTAATATCTTAACCATTAACTGCACTGAAATCGAAACTTGTGAAGGGGGAATCCTTAAAAATTAGGGTCCGAAGCATTCTTTGGTTTGGATTACAAATAGTACAACCTTTACTTTAATTAGAAGTTCTGTCTGGAGATTTGAACTTTACGTAAAGGTTCTTCATACTCACACATCTCAATTACTTGAACAGGTCTGAACAGGACAATCCACTAAAATGTTCTTCAAGGAACCAAAACTGGTTCCACAGAACCTTTATTGGCACTTCATGCATATAATGAGTCAGTCTGGTTCAGTCAGAACTATCAGGAGATGTAGCATCTTGGGGGTGGGGTTTGCTGACTACATTTATTAAGGCAACATGGGCACACATGAGCTCATGGACGCCGGAACAATGAGAGGGTTGCATTATTTAACTATTAAATCCACTAGTGATCACTAGGGCATACTAATACTAAAACAAAGCAGCAGAACAGTTCTTCTTGATACAAACCCAAAGAACTCAAAATGAACCCAATTCCAGTGTAAGCTCCATAAAACCACTTTGAATTAGTCGCCTGAACCAGACAGCACAGCTTTCAAGGCGTTCTGCTTTCACAGAAAAAAGCTATCTTACTAACTGCATACAGATCAATTGCATGAACTGCATGACCAAAACAAACGCATGTTCCAGTCAGCAAATACACAAATTTTCACCTTCACCTTATTTAGTGCAACAATTATTTCTTAGTTGGGTGGTTTGAGTGGTTGCATTTAAACTAAAGGGAAAACTGTGTAAAGCTGATGTTTGGCCAAACTGTCTTTTTAAGGCAATTTAATGTTTTCTGGAATCTTGGCTGACAATATGGCCTACTTCAACTCTGTAGACGACAGATTATTAAATGATTCCCCTGCCTGCGGCTACAGTCACAAGAAAACCTCAGATTTCCAAAACAGTAATCCTGATTCCAACTACAAAAATATGCCTGGAAGGGGACTAAGTGTGATTATCTGCACACTCTGTGTGGAACAGAAGGCTCGACTCTGACTCACAGCAACACATCTCGCCTGATGAGACCCCTGTGGTTGTCTGAAAAGGTGGGAATCAATTCCATTTACTTAATAACACGTACAAGAATTGCATTAATTTGTGCTACTTGGGTATTTTCAGATAACACTCAATAATGCATATTATACTATATATAATAATATACTTTTTCCATTCAGTGTGTAGAAAAAGGAAGTTACTAACATTTAACTACTGATTCTCATTTAGGAGTATTATTTCAGTCTGTTGCTTTATGACTACAGTCTGACTCTGTGATTAGTCACACCTGTCACTATGGAGCTTTTTCATTTTATTTTTGACCAAAACAATCTAAAAAAGAGAAGGATAGAGCTTAGCAAACATTGTCTCCTCTTCTAAAAGATGATGGATGAGTGAAAGTGCTCCGCCTGCAGTTTTTTAGGCTCCTCAATACTTAAAGTGGGGTTCCATTGAACCCAGACACCTGCTTGATGTCAGAGACACTTTTCTTTAGTCCAGGTTTAGGATACTCCATGCATCTTTTGCTTTTGAAGCATTAAAGAGACAACAACTAAACTCTTTAGAAATAATTCTCAATCATAACAGTCATCAGGAAAACTGAGCTCGGTGAAACAGCACCTTTCTAGACGGGCTGAGAAACTTTTGGGGCGAATCATCTCGAAACCACTGGACACTCAGAATTGTTCAGTGCCTTGAGGCTGCGGAGAGCAGAGAGAGCTTTTGAGCGAAACTGTTCAGACCTGAAGAAGAGATTGGGCTTTCAAGTAGAAAAATAATCAATGCAGTTGATGTCGAGGCTGGAGGCGTTCCTGCAATGGTCCAGCTACAGCAGAAGAATCAGAATTATAATCACACATCAGCCCAGACAATAAACAATATGTACAACAGAAAACACAATTAAATATATCCACAAACAGTCTAATGCGTCTAAAAGGTCTAAAGTGTGGGTACCCTTTGTCAAATTATGCGTTTTGTCAGTTGAAGTGTAAATAAAGTTTGAGGTAATTACGTTTTATGAAAGTTTTCTAACCTAGTTTGCATTTGCACCCATATGCTTCCCGGCCTGTGTTTATGTTGTGCCAGAAAGTCATCACTATTAAAGCGGACTTGATGTCCAAACATGGCATTGATGGTTTTGCCAATAATTTTTTATAGGCTGTGATAAATGACAAAGACAAAAGATTGTAAGTGAACGGACACTGAGGAGTATGGAGTACTGAAATACACTGATTATTGAAGAGTATGGTACATGTGCACTGAAGTGTATTAAATAGTGAAGTGCACACAAGAAAGAAGGTCACAGATTACTGAAGTGTATGGAATACTTTGATGTATGCAGTAATGAAGTGTATGGAATGAGGAAGTGAGCTGAACACTGAAGTGAACGGAAAATTGAAGTGTATGCAATACTGGAGCACACTGAATATAATGAATCCGTTAAAATGGAATACTTTATTTACACTTCAACTGGTAAGATTCAGAGTTCCTAGTAAAAGATTTCAGCTGGAATGCCTCCAGAAGTCAGATTATAGACTTTGGACTGACCTCACCAACCCTGACCTCAAACTTCAAGATTGTTGCTCTGTGCATCAGCTGTAGTGAAAGCTGCGGTAAACACTATTTCATAAACACATCTGGTTCATAAACATATACCGCACACACGTCTTTTCTTTGTTTTTCCTTTTCTCTGAAGGACCTGTCCATTGTTTTCGGACTAGTCTGTGCCCTCCTGGCTGTTTTTCATCTTTCCTTTTCTTCCTTTTGGCTCTGGTCGGGTTGATGCCCTGTGAGAGGCAGAGTCATCATTTCGCTAAGTTAACATCTGTATTCCGCCTAATGGCTCAACTGTAACTCACTCACAGCACAGCTTTTCCCATCTAGCTCCTCACCACAAGTTCAATCCCATTCTTGCCAGAATTTTTTTTCCCCCTCCTCAGCTAGCAGAACATTATCAATGCTCTTCCAGTCTCAGTACTTGCGTCCGTTCCAAAACCTTGATTGGCAGGGCGTCCCTGCCCCACCATATCATTACATGTACGACATATTAGCTTGTGATTAGTGCATTAGCTTGTGGAACAATAAGCTTTTAGGTGTTTCTGTGCTGCAAAGAAAGCAGACTGATGCATCTAATGCCATCCTAGAGTCTTAAATATTGAACTATTATAGTCCTGAGTGCTCTAATCATTAGAAAACGGAAGCATTAACATAACAGCACACAATTCCATACAGTATTTCACCACTTTTTGTGTTTCATATGGAAACAGGTCAGAAAGTTGGTTAGACATTATAAAATCCACTTAGCCATCATAATGCATTTTAACTGGAAATATACTCTTTTAAAGAATTACAGAGGAACATCCTCTGTGTTGTCATTTTACACCATATTCTTAAACCTGTTTTCAAAGAGCAATGCATATTCCATGCAATGTTTCCCTGTATTTAAATCCCAGGGTCATTAAACATAATTACTTAAACGCTGGGCGTTCGTTGATTACACTCTTTTATAAAGTGAATTAACTTAATCATTGGATGCAATGAAGGAGGCCATGGAAAAAAGTCCAGTAAAGTGAAGCAGTGGTTTGAAGTTGAGCAGCTGTTATGTATGTTAACTAAGTTAACATTAATAGTTTAACATCAAACATATTGAGAAGTCTTTGAGATGCATTGTTTATTATGATAAAATGAGGTAATTACGTTTGCACTGACCATGAAAGTTTTCTAACCTAGTTTGCATTTGCACCCATATGCTTCCCGGCCTGTGTTTATGTTGTGCCAGAAAGCCGTCACTATTAAAGCAGACTTGATATCCAAACATGGCATTGATGGTTTTGCCAATAGTTTTTATAGGCTGTGATAAATTACAAAGACAAAAGATTGTAAGTGAACGGAATGCTGAAGTAAACGGGACACTGAGGAGTATGGAGTACTGAAATACACTGATTATTGAAGAGTATGGTACATGTGCACTGAAGTGTATTAAA
>JBBPDC010000135.1:27852757-27871856 GCA_037974485.1 Hemigrammopetersius urotaenia
GTGTGTGTGTGTGTGTGTGTGTGTGTGTGTGTGTGTGTGTGTGTGTGTGTGTGTGTGTGTGTGTCTGCGTGTGTGTGAGTGTGTGATGCAAGCATGTAAATAATTAAAATCTCTGGAAACAGAAGTGAAAACCGGCCTGTTTTGTTTTTAATCTGCTGATTGGCACTGTTCTCCTGGGACAAACACCAAACACCACCAAACAGAAAAAAACATAATCAGCTCATCCAGATCCATCTCCAGCACACACACACACACACGCACACATACACACACAAACAATGCTTCGTATCAATCCCGTGAGTAACAAACACAACACAGCCAAACACCCCAGGGAAAACAGAAACACACCGTTCTCCTGAGTGTGAGAGTGAATGGCTGCATGAGTGAATCAGAGCAGGACACAAAGGTTCACATGCGTTTGCATCAAATTACTTGTTTTCTGTTGTAAATACAGCATGATACAAGAGTCTTAAGCTGCCCCTCATTTCTTCATATTTCACTTTGAATCACTTTGTTGGTGCACCTTGTTTCTGCCTGTCAAACTATCTTGTCTTTGGCACATTGAGTAGATTAAATTAAATAAATGGGAACAAATGTTTCACCATGACTGGCTGCAAAGTGTCTAAAGAAACAAGGAGCCTAGGTAAAGGAGCTCAAACTAATTTGTTCTACTGGAATGTTTTATATGTAGGCAACTATGTGGCTTAAACAACAAATGCATTCATTTGAAAATAGTTGGGACTGGACTGAAAATGAGAGTCTTTGGAAGTCCTTCAGGAAGCCTGGAGAACTGTTCCTACTTTAAAATACAAGGAAGTCTGTGTCTTTGAAAAATAACATATAAAGGAATGCTTCAATATGCTTCAATACTTTTGCACAGTGCTGTAAGCACATGTTTTTAAAGAAAGACACACTGCTGTGCATTTTAACACACAGTTGTTTACAGCCAAAAAACAGACATTTGCAGATTGGTACATTTAATGTTTTCTGGGGTTTTTTTTTCAAAATAGAATCTTATTATGAAAAAGCCTATTTTGAGAGCAGTTTGACGTTAGTATTGTGAGTGTATTTATGGACTTTAAGGGGCTGTTTGAAGTTTGTGATGACACAAAATCCGGAAACACATCCGTTTACCAGTGATGTTATGTGATGAGTATCCGAACTGTAACAAGATATATATATATATACTGTATATATGTGTGTGTGTGTGTGTGTGTGTGTATAATAATGATAATTGCACATACAGTATTTACATTAAGCACTAAAATGTGCCTCCAGTCTGGCAGATTAAAATACAACATGGCATGTAATATGCAAAATATGTAAATTAGCTCATATGGAACAGACAATTGCCTGTGGTGGTCCTTGTTATTCTGTTCTATTTAAAATAAAAGCCTAGTTTGTACTACTCTGTTCTTTTCATCTCCACCAGCACCTTATTTGGAGGAACTTGCTGGACTACAGCAGATCCTTAATTACACTCAGAGAAGAAACATCAGGAGAGGAACCAAAGGAACAGCAACACCTATGTTAAGTGTTGGTGATCCAGAAAGGGGTTTCTTCTCAACACTTTTCAGCACTTTTCATTGGTTAGTCATTTCTAAATGCTACAGACCCACATGGAGACTGACCAATAGTATCGATTTATGAAAAAAACAACAAAGACCAAAAGTGGAGTTACAAGGATTCTACCAGATAGTGACGATAGGATCCAAATATGAATCTGGTATGATCCTGATATATTGTTGATACAATCCTGATATAATCCAGATATTATTATAATATGATACATATATTTGATGCAAATAGGATCCAAACATGATCCTGACATGATCTAGATACGATCCTATTATGACCCTGATGTGATCCTGATGTGGTGTAGATGTCCTGATAGGATCCTGATGTCTGAAGGTGTAAAGACAGGGGTAAAAAGTGCTGATGAAGGATGGAGGAGGATCATGATCACACACTCAACCTTCGAGGAGCCACTTCTCTGCAACAGGGAAACCAACAGAGCCAAGTGTCAGCGGACGAGAGACTGTGTGTGTGTGTGTGTGTGTGTGTGTGTGTGTGTAAACACAAGTGCTCTCCAGCAGAGTGCTCTGAGCAGCAGCAGCAGGGCTTCGTGGGGGATTGTGCTAACGAGCGTTTGAGTGAACACATGGGAGAGTGTTTACTGAGTACTGAGTGCATCATTAACTGCTGCATGGTGTGGGTTCCTGCAGGACAGAGGGACAGGGCACACACACACACACACACACACACACACACACACACACACACACACACACTGGAAGGGTGGGAACAAGCAGGTTCAGTGTACATTAATAATAATAATAATAATAATAATAATAATAATAATAATAATAATAATATGCCTCTTTGTATTATATATTATAAAACAATGAATCCCAATTATTCACATGGTTTTCTGCAATTAATCATGATTAATCGCATTGTAATATGACACATTAAATAATTAATTCAAAGTATGAACACTTATTTTAAAAGTACTGCTGTATGAACAAAAGTGCAATAACATTTGGTTTGCAAACAGCTTTTGAACAGCAGTTTTCCCTTTAACACAGTCACACAGCTGAAGTACAAATATCTCTAAATCTCAACTTAAACATTAATGTAATCAAATAAAATATAAAACCTAACCTGTTTGCCACTGCCAGGGCATTCATATTATATCTGGTTTGTTATAGAAAAACAAGTTCCCCTCAGAGTCCAGAGCATTATAGCAGCTGCAAAGGGGAGCCAACTCCATACTGAAGTCTATCTATCTGAATGCAGTATCATTCACGTCTCTTTTCGTGTAATGGTCAGGCATCTCATTACCTTTGTTGACTTGTGGGCATTTGTATTGTCCGTCCATCCGTCTGTCCGTCCATCATCTCCCACTTAACTGGAGTCGGTCGCGGGGGCAACAGTCTAAGCAGGGACACCCAAACTACCCTCTCCCCGGCCACTTCATCCAGCTCTTCCATGGGGATCCCGGGACATTGTCTCTCCAGCGTGTCCTAAGTCTTCCCCGAGGTCTCTTCCCGGTGGGACATGCCCGGAACACCTCCCCAGGAAGGCTTCCAGGAGGCATCCTAACCAGATGCCCAAGCCACCTCATCTATTTCCTCTCGATGTGGAGGAGCAGCATCTATACTCCTCCCGGACAACTGAGCTTCTCAAAGGGAGAGCCCAGATACCTTATGGAGGAAACTCATTTCGGCTGCTTGTATCCGTGATCTTATTCTTTCGGTCACCACCCACATCTTGTGACCATAGGTGAAAGTAGGAACATAGATCGACCAGTAAATTGAGAGCTGAAGGTCATGGCCTGCTGGGGACCAGCATGTCTCTCTTCACCCGAGTATCCAATACATGTGGTCACAAGTCCGATGAAACAATCACAAAGACGATCATCGAACTGTGGCCTAGGGTGTCCTGGTACCAAGTGCATATATGGACACCCTTATGTTTGAACATGGTGCTCGTTATGGACAAACAATGACGAGCACAGAAGTCCAATAACAGAACACCACTTGGGTTCAGATCACCAAGGATTGCCCAGTTTCTATTGTCCATCATAAGAATTTGGAATTTTTTAGACATATGTTCTTCTGAAACCATCTGGGAATATGTCCTCTCTTTGCTGCTGTACTCTTCTGGGAAGACAAAGTTACGACCGTTGGGTTGGGGGGGTCAGCTTTTGGAGTCATGAAACGATGGATGTTAGAATCCACCCCCTCCACTAGTGGGGGGATGTCACTAGCACTATAAGCTGGTTTATGGTTGTCCTCAGTAAAGACATTAAACATCAGACTTTTTAAAGTTATTTTTTAGGCACATTACATTTGTCAATACCCTTGAGTTAGATGATCACATTTTCAAATGACATTTTATGACAAAGTCATGCAGAAAACCATGAAATTCCAAAAGCTTAAAATATTTTTCCTTTTTTTCCTTGCCAAGATATTTATATATATATGGGACCGGACACTGAGGCAGCGGTTTTCATGGTCAAAAGAGCAAGGGGGTATATTTACAAATTGTGACAAAAGTGCAAAAGGCGTGGAAGGTGCTCAGGGTGCAGTGATCCCCAGAGGCATCCAGCATCGTCAGTGTGAGTGGGAGCGGTCCTCTGGGCTGGAATCTGTAGGAGAAATTGGGGACAGTCGGTCAACATAGAGTAAAAGCCACTTTCTCACCTTGCCACTCCTACATGCCCCTTCTATTGTGCTCTGGCACGTCACTGATGGTAAGTGATGAGATTGTGAGCAGGTGCGCTCTTGCCATGTGCAGCCCAGCTATCTAAAACAGTGGTGCTGAAATGACAAGTGGCTGTCATCTTCTTGCCAGCAGCCAGCAGGAGTTTCAGCACCATGGACAGCATCTGATGAGGATCGTCTCTATATTTTTAAGTGTCTATATCTAGTGAAAGTATGCCCCCATTTTATTAGGTGTTTCTACATAATAATACATATGCATGATATATATGTAAGTATCTACATGTAATAAAAGTATTCTCCATATGTATAACATCTATATGAGTATACGTAATCATAATGTGTTTTATGAGCTGTAGATGTTCGGACACTTATTATACACTGAGGATTCTCCATTATGTTGATCTTTATAATGCTGGACCCATACAAGATCAAAAAGACATTATCTATTATCATACAAACTGCAGAGCATATTTATTATCTCCTTCACCATCATGAGTTAAGATTCCCCCAACGTGAACATGTCCTCTTTAAAATAAATGAATTTGTCCCTAAAATAAATCAATGTGTCAACGCAGTTCTCATATTGTACTCTTCTCGAACCATAAACGCTGCAATAATTTAAATATCCTTCACATTCAAGAAGTTGATTGATGGTCGTGGGATATATATATTCTGCTCATTCCATGTGTTGTAACGAGGTCCAGTCCATCAGGGCTGCATAGATTATGGGACAGAATTTCATATTTATGGAGGCATCTCTGAATTATTCTTTAAAACCTGACAGCTTTCAAGCCTCAAAACCTCTTTGGGAAGAATTTTAGAGGCTCTGTAAGAAGATTCCTCACCTGCTCCCCACCTTGTTCACATGTCGTCTAGTCCAGTGGACCACCATGGAACACCTGCATGTGCTGTCCACCCTCTAACCAAATGCTCCTCACACAGACTTCAGCAGAAGCTGCTCCTGAATCTCAGTGATCTACTGCTGGAGCTCCAGACTCTTGCTCACCTATTACTGGAGCTCCAAACTCTCGATCTACTGCTGGAGTTCCACATTTTGCTGCTCATCAGGGCTTCAGTCTTTTCATGCCTGCCTCAAATACATTGTTAGTCTCCTTGGTTATATGACACCTACTGTATCTGGTGTCCACCAGAGGATGGGTTCCCCTTTTGGGTTTCGATTCCTCCTGAAGTTCCTTCCTCCAACTTTTTGGAGGTTCTCCTTGCCTCTGTAAGCTCAGACCCTCATTGCGTAAAGCTGCTTTAACCTTAGCAAAAGTGCTTTATAAATAAACTAGACTTGACTTGACATCACTTGGCCTCGATTTTAGGACTAGAAGGCTGACAGCTAGCAGCATCGCAGCCTTGAAAAAAGGCAAGCTGCTTCTTTAAAAAATAAGGAATTTACACCTTTTTAAACAGAACACAGACACTGCAGAGCGAGACATGGATCTTAATGCCCTAATTCCTATGCTATCTCAGTATGATTCTTCATTCAGCACCAAGAAACTCTTGAACCATGTCCGAGTGTGACAGAATTGAACCAAGCCCAGGTCCAACTGAACATCATCTGAGGCTGACAGAACCATGGATAAATCCAACAGAATCAAGCCCAAGTCCGACTGAACCATCCTTGAGTTTTACTGAACCATGTACAAGTCCGACTGAACCGAGCCAGAGTGTAATCGTGCCCAACTTCAACTGAACTGAGCCCAAGTCCAACTGAACTGCGCCTGACACTAACTGAACTGAGCCAGGACCAACCTCAGGTGTTCTCGAGTACAATATGGATTTTCTAGTGTGAGTGCAGTCCTTGGGCAAGACTCTGTGGTCTTCTGCAACTGTTGCAAGATTAATCTGTAATTGACTTTGGATAAGATCTCTAACATATCCAAGACAACCTACTTGTAGAACCCAACCTCTCAAAACCTTCAAGTTTTCACTGAAGGGACTGAACTCAGTTTTGCCCAGTGACGGAAATAACAGCCTACAAAGCAAGTTTCTAACATGGAGACAGAGGGAGGATTAGGAAAGCACCTCCATCCACCATTTCCAACTGATCTTCCACACTGTACAACACCAGCACTATCCGTGTCTTTCTCCAGCACATACAAAACCGCAACAAGCATCACGTGATAGGCACAAAGGGAACGTTTAACGGAACCCACAGAATGACAATTGTCTGTAGTCGCTGACAGTGAACGCTTTTTAAGTGTTAAATCTGGATGAAAAATCAGCGGGCAAACTGAAAGAGACGAATTGTGTGCGGCTCTGTAATCCGTCACAGCAATTCCCCGCACTGATCTTATTATACTGATTCGACAGTCAAGCTCGTCAGAGAGACAGAGAGACAGAGAGATAGAGAAAGAGAGAGAGAGAGAGAGAGAGAGAGAGACGGAGAGAGAGACAGAGAGAGAGACAGAGAGAAAGATTTACATTCCACAAAGAAGCAAAAAAAATGACACGGAGAATAAATAACGCAGAGATGCTTTCATTTGAAAGCTGTGTTCTTCCATCAAACACGAGCGTCTTTCGGATGCATAAATAATATAGTAATAAGAATCACCGCTCGGCCGTTTCATATTCATAACAATCTGAGTGTGAATTTGTAAGCACGTCTGGATTCCATGCATCCGAAATGACACTTTAATCCTTCTTCCCCTGCCCACCGGATAAGGAGAAACTTTGCCTTTTTTCTTTTGCACCATTCGCTCAAAGATGTCGCCAGGAAACTTGCAGAGGAGATAAATCAAGGAGACGCAGGTTCTGGAGGGCCTGGAATAAGCAGCTCGAACAACATCTGTGGAAGCTGTTTTTTAATGCAGTGCTTTAAGCAGAAAAAAGAAGAAATGCCTTGACTGTTTTGAGAGTAAAAATGTAGAGTTTGATCCTGAAGAAAAATGTAGAGTTTGATCGATCCTGAAGAACTTCACCCTGTTCTCAAATAAGACCGCATGATTCTGACACCACCACGAAAATGTGTGTTTTTTTTTCACTGACCACATCAAGACATTCAGACAGAGAGATCAATCAGCTTAATTATTTATAACTGTTTAATTTTATATTAGTAAATTACCCTTTTGAATAGTTTACTTTTAATTGTTTAGTTTTTATATATGCAACTATAGTTTGCATATACAGTCAAGACTGAAATTATTCATACCCGGGGCATTTTCTTCTTGATTGGAAATGGCACAGGCGCCTCCCAGAATATAATAAGATGATGTACAAGAAGCATCATTGTGGAGAAAAATATTTCTCAGCATTTATTCACATTTGAGCAAAAGGTGGCATGTCTAACATTAGACATACCCTTTTCAATAACCAATAGACCACTGGTATTTTCCTATAGACTGTGACAGTTTGCAAAAGGTATGAATAATGTTGGATGCCACTTTATGTTCAAATGTAAATAAAATCTGAGAAATATTTTTCTCCACAGTGACGTCTCTTGTACATCGTCTTATTCTCTTCTGGGAGATGCCGGTGTAATTTCCAATCAAGAAGAAACTTGCTTGTTGAATAAAAGTAACTAAGTCAAAATTTGTCAGCGGTATGAATAATGTTAGGTTTGGCTGTATAGGTGGATGATCCCATAAATGCCAACAATTCATTTGAATTTAATGCGCTGAGACTGTAACCAACATATATGTCATAAATAGACTGAATTGTTTAAATAATGGAAAATAATGGACAAATGGAAAATAGCAGGCACAGAAACTACAAATAATTTCCTATCTGAAGCTGGTGCATGATTCTAGAGGTATTTTGTAGGCTGTGTGTATACAGGAGTGCAAAATATGCTTCTCCCACATATGCATTTGAAGGAGGACCATGCAGAAAATGAAGGGGCTATACGAAGTGCAGTTATAGTATTGAGATGTGTTGTTGAGAGAATTCCTGCAGTGACAACAGCAGAAAACATTGCTAGACAGATGCAAGACCATCAAATAGACACTGAAAGAGAGTTTACCAGCAGTCAGCCCTGTTTCAGCTCAAGGATCCAATAGACATGTGGTGATGCTCAAAATATGCAAAGATGCACGAGCAACATTCACCAGCGAGCTGTGTTTTTGTTCCACAGACATTTATTAACACTGCCACATCTGTCATCACTGCTTTCATCTTCTTGTTGACAACGTATTTCACTGCATTCTCTATCCCCCACACACAACTGCGGGCAGCCAGTGGGTGGTCCTGCACACAGACTGTGGTCTAATGTAAATTTCGGACACGCTGTGAGCACATATTGTGGCCGCACTGAGGCAGCTTTCGCTCTGTGTCTGAACGTACAAACATCTGGCCTCGATCGGAATCTGACTCAAATGGCGCTTTGTGTGCAGGCAGGCGGATAAAATTGCATAAATATGATCATGAAACTTTAATGAAAAAGTTGCCGCTAGAAAAAAAAAATAAATAGAGAGAGACACAAGAAAGGCTGATGGAAACATTGGGTAAACCTCTGAGTTCTGCCGGGAAGAACAGAAACTTGAAGAGAAAAAGAGGTCAAAACAGATTGCCAGGAGGTCAAGGGAAGTGCTTGAACGCAAGTGTTCGAAGTCAAGGTGCTCCAGGGGGCAGAACATCAACCACACCTTCTGTAGATCAGGAACATCCACAACCTGGTTTGAGTCAAGAGCATGATTCAGCTGAGAAAGAGAACCAAAATCTGAATCAGAAAACTTTAATGATCAAGAGATAAGTGCTTATGCTATGACTGCACAGGCACACAGGGACACTGAGGTAAGAGCAATAGAAACTATAAAGTCTAAATAAATAAAATAAATATATAATGTGCAAATAAATCCAAAAATACTCAGATATGGTAGACTATTGTGCAGAATAATAAAGATATTACACATAATGATAATGATTTAAACCAAATAAAAAATCTAAGTAGCAGTAGGTTTTTGCACAGAATATTGTGTGTGTGTGATGGGGGAGGAGTTATAGAGCCTGATGGGTGGGTGTGTCACAGAGTTGTAGAAGATTTTCTGGGGTGTTCAGTGGAGTCACTTTATGTTGGTGAGAAAGAGCCGAGACAATGAACACTTGAAGGTTGTGAAGGGCACTGAAGTGTCCTTTAACTAAACCTTTTCCATCAGACATGCACACTAGCCCTCTGGGATGGAGTATCGGTGGAGGACAAGAATCCCTCCTTGGCTATCAGATAGATGAGTTACTGCGGGTTGTGGTCTTCAGGGGGTTCCATGGCTACAAGCACTATGATCATGAGTGCTTTTAGCAGCTCTGCTCGGTGTGATAAGTGTTGTGGAGACACAGTTTCTCTAACCACAGTGGGCCAGGCTCTGCTTGAGGAGGTCCAATGTAACCTACAAAGTGAAACGACCGCCAATCGCAGCATAAATTTCTTATCAGTTCACTCTTATACAGGCCCACCACAAACCATTCTTTTATCTCTGGGGTCTTCATTCTGTTGATGAGATTCCCATTACAAGTTCTTTTTGCCCGCTCATGCTCCAGAAATGTTGCTCATATTGAGAGAAGATAAGCTGTTTCTTAAAAAGAGAATGTAGCTAATCTTACTCTGACATTATGTGAATTGGATCAGTCAGCATGTTTTGATTATCAGGAGCCAGAAAAACAAAAGCTAAAGCTTTGAGAATGTATTTACTTTTAATATCAGCCACTGATGCTGATGATCTTTTTTTATCTGTATGATCTCGGTGTTTAAGATTCAGGATTCTGTCTTTATTTATAGTTATATGAGTAAAACGTGTAGTATAATTTGCCCACGAATCAGCCTGGAGACAATAAAAGTTACAAATAAATTAAATCAAAGGAAAACAGATGGCAGATGAGGTCCGGAGAAGTACCCAAAGGTTCCTCCTCTTGCTCTCAAGTAAGTTTTCCTTTTAAGGCTCTGTTATTCTCTGAAGTCCTTCATTTTGCTCTTATGTAGTTTCTCCATTGGTGTTCTTCCTCATGCTCCCAGGGAGGTTCTCATTTTGACTTGGTTATTTTCAGTGGTTCTTCCTCATGCTTTTAGAGAGCTTCTCCTTTCTTCTGAGGTTCCTGTGTTCCTTGTGCCCTTAGGTAAGTTCTCCTTCTAAGCCACAGGTTTCTGCCTGTGGCCTTACCAAATGGTTTCATGACATTTCTTTCTTTGTGTTTGTGTTCTTCTCAGAGGTTCCTCTTCCTACTCTTGCAGGGTTGAGAGTTTGTCCTTTTAAGTCTTGATGCTTCTTCGTGGTTCCTCCTCTCCTTTTGTGTCTTTGTTTCTCTTGGTGTGTTGGTCAGTTGTTCCCTGTGTATGTTATTTCTGGAGAACTTCTCTACGATAGTATCTCATGGAGGAAGCTCTGTACAGAGAAAATGGGATTGAACTGAATTAACCAGGCCTGGTTGGGTGAGTGTTCATGTGGTGGTTACTACCACTCTGTCCCACTCTGAGGCTCATTAATCTCCAGTCTATGGGCTGTGAGGTCACCTGGTCGACACCAAGACAGATTATGGGCCCCGTCCCCAATACATCAGACGACCAAGGGGGGTATTTTATCACACTTTCTGTCCCAGGAGACCAGGGGGGATTGAGGGGGGTACCAACATGCGCTCTGCCGCCATTGGGCACTCGAGAGTCCACACCAAGCCAAGGTCATCCTCTCTCTCTCTCTCTCTGCTGCTCTCTCGCTCTCTGTTGCTTTCTCTCTCTCTCGATCATTCACTCTGTCTCACACCCAGGCTCTCTATCTCTTACACACACTCAGGCTTCATTTGTGTGTGTGTGTGTGTGTGTGTGTGTGTGTGTTTTGTACGTGTGTTGGTACGTGTGAAAGTGAATGAAGCCAAGGTTGAGAATCCCCTTATGAGAGCAGGACACATGTAAAGAGGACTGATGTCTTCCCAGAATATAATGCTATATGCTGTGCTGGCCAAGTTTCTGAGCTCTGGAGGCCAGAGTGAGAGAGAGAAAGAGAGAGAGAGAGGGTGTAAGAATGTACAAAGCCAACCTGAAAGGGAGCAAGACTAATTGTTTCTTTTTGTTCCTTTTGAAAGTGAAATGTTGCTACACAGCCATTGCAAACACAGTTGAATTTTCTGGACACTGACTGGCCAACCTGCTCTGTTGTGAGGCTGGATCTAATTCAGACTAATGACTAACCGTAAACTCTTTTTTTTTTAAATTTATTTAATTACAGTACTCACATTTAAGTGTGTCATTTATGTACAGTCACGTTTAGTTTTATGTGTCCGTTTTTGTGTGTAGAAGCTTTGTTAGAACAGATCAGGTGAAACCGTTTTATTTGATAAAGGTCAGTTCACACCAAGTATGGAGAAATGAAAGAAGTATGGTATTTAACACGGTGGAACCTGCACTGTACTATCTGATTTTTTTAACTATTCAACAGAGAGCTTGTTTTATCAGTTCTACCTTTTGCTGTGTGCATTTTTTTGCTTGTGTGCCAGCATTTAACACTAAAATAAAAAAAAATTGTGTCGTGAATTGTTTTTGTATTCGCTCTTGTTGCACCGCCTGACTGCAAAGGCAGAGTTTCATAGCAGCAGTTTCAGGCCAGTGATGAAATCTCTTTGATGTTATAAATGTATCTAGTTTTTACATAAGGATGTTCATTTTCAAAGTATCTCCTGGTCAGTGAGATGACATTGTACAACACTGTTGTGCAACGGCATGAGCTGTGATTGCTATGGTTAGTGTCATAATAATTATACATGAATAAGGGAGAAGAAAATACTTGTTAACAACTGATAATTTAAGGCTTGTAACCACTGTTTGCTAGTGTTGCTTTGATGTGTGTCAGCTGGTATTCTGAATGATGGGGGAGAGGGAGGACCACCCTACCCACCCAGAGAGAGAAAGGACAGTTTTACTGAGAGATGGGGGAGTGAGCGGACCACTATACCCACTGAAAGAGAGAGGGGGCAGTTATGCTCTCTTGGATTATTAACTATTTTTAAAACATCTCAGACAAGCACAGCAATAGTACAAAGTATTGATTTATGAGTTTTATTTCCAGCACTGCAGCAAAAAGACTCACAAACCCAACTCTACAAGAAAAGACAAGAGGAGCTGAAGCTGCAGGAAGAGCAGTTCTGAAGATGCATGTCCATGGGTCAGTGGGGGGATTTTGAAGCTGCTTATTCATTAAAACCGAAAATTAAAAACCATTAAAATCGTGTTTCTTTTCCGGTGAGCAATAAAGCAGCACACACACATAAACACTGAGAACAATGAGGATGAAAAGCTGAGATTTAGATGCAATTAACCAAGACATTACAGCAATAAGCTGTGAGGTGGGGCCTCCATGGATCAGACTAGCCTCTACCACCTTGCTCTCTTTATGTAGTATATCCTGGGGGCATCTCTAATTCTAATATACCCCCATGACAAGAGTTTAACATTCACCTCTCAGCCCTGATATCAAGCCTCACAGGTACAGCTTGGGTACAGATTGGTTACAGCTCAGGTGTGGCTCATGTATGGATCAGGCGGGGGTGGAGTACTGTTTGGGTACGGTTCAGTCACAGGTTGGGTACAGGTCGGTTATGGGTCGGGAACAAGCTCAGGTAGAGCTGGGGTCTGCTTGGCTACAGCTTAGGTATGTGTCAGGTATGGATGTAGCATGGCTCAATTATGAGCTGGATACAGCTTGGGTCGCTTTATTTGTGATGGAGAAACATTTGAGATGGAGTTCCTTGTGCCAGTGGAAAAGCACCATAAAATACAACCCCCCCCCCTGCCCCTCAAAAAAGTGGAGGCACTGGAAATAGATCATCAGTGTTCTTATGTTTTTCATACACATACACATTTTCATACACATGTATTCCGAAACATAAAGAGACGTGAGTTTTCAGTCACGCCGAGAGACGCGTGTGTTTTAGGACACACTGAAGGCTGATGCACCAATTTGTAGGTCGTATCACACAGCACCTTGTTATGGCTGCAAACTCCCTGTAAAGAACATCCTGCTGGAGTACAGTCACACACACACACACACACACACACACACATATATTCTAAAAAACAACCCTGCGTGTGACCCCTGAGCGCACTTACGTCTCTTCCTCTCTCTTTCGCTCTCTCTCTCTGTTTTGTTTCTCACCATTTTTCTCACTTTGTATTGGGTGATAGAGAGAGAGAGAGAGAGAGAGAAAGAGAGAGAAACAGGAATAAAAAAGAAAGACACGGCTCACTGTGATGAGTGTGTGGGGGTGGGGTTATTGAAAGGTTCTAGCTGTGTATTGATCTGAACGAGAGAGAAAGAGACAGAGAGAGAGAGAGAGAAAGAGACACACAGAGAGAGAGAGAGAGAGAAAGAGACAGAGAGAGAGAGAGAGAGAGAGAGAGAGAGAGAGAGAGAAGAACAAAAAGGCCATCCACATATCTGAAAGGAAGAGATAAAGAGAAAAAGAAAAGGAGAAAAGTGGGGCAAACAAAAAGAAAGAAAGAAAGAAAGAAAGAATAGGTAGAGGGGTGGTAGAGAGAGAGTAGAAAATGAGAAAGCAAGAGAGGCAGAAAGATAGACAGAGAGAGAGAGGCTGAGACAGATATGGGCAGGAGAGATGCAGAGAGAGAGGCAGAGAGGCTGGAGGCGCTTGGAGATGTGTGTGTCTTGTTGTGTGATATGACAGGATCATTTTGCTGACACTGGGGGCTAGATCCCTCACAAAGGGTTTTACCAAGCTCAGCAGGTTGTTTGTGTGTGTGTGTGTGTGACTGTACACTAGCAGGATGTTCTTTACAGGGAGTTTGCAGCTATAACAAGGTGCTGTGTGATACGGTCTGCAAAAATGTGCATCAGCCTTCAGCGTGTCTGAAAACACACACGTCTCTGAGGGTCTCTGAAGCTGTTTGGAATACTTCTGCGGTGGAACAGTGTGTATATCTCCTTTTTGAACAACACGTCTCACTCAGGCAGCTTACCCAGGGAACCTCACCCAGGCTTTCAAACTGGGAAGCTTAACTCAGGTCTCCAGGAAGCGACACTCAGGTAACCAGGAATCAGGCAGCCAACCAGATGAAAATTCTATATGCTAAATCTTTAAGTAGGGAGAAGTGCAAGAAGATATGACCTTAATTGAAAGAGCAAGTGTGATTTACGATAGATAGGTCAGCAATGGGTAGCCCGGGTGGGGTAATTAAAAACCATTGGGGTGACATAAAACCATTTGGCTTGGATGAAGAGCAGCTAAGCTGATGTGTTCTAAACTGTGAGCATCTTACTGAAAAAGCTGGTAGACTCCAGGCTGGGAGGCCTCACTCAAGTAGCTGGGCTGGGAGTGGGCAACTCAGGGGGTGGTGGTGGCCTAGTGGGCAGGAGACTTGCCTCTGGACCAAAAGGTTATGGGTTTCAATCCTACCTTCAGCATGCCACCACTGAGCAAAGCGAATGGAAGTCACTTTGGATAAAAGCCTCTACTAAATGCTGTGAACGTGGGCCTGAGCTTCACTCAGACAATCAAACCAGGATCCTCATTCAGGTTACTGGGGTAGGAAGCCTAGAAAGTAACTCTTTGCTGGTGTTTTGGTCAGCACAATGTAAAACTCAATCAACACTATGAGAAGTCAAAATGAATGGCGGTTTCATACTAGAACAGACGTCACTAACACTACAAGTCAATTGTCACCAAAACCTCTCTGGACCCGCAAATCACATTCTGCTGTTCTCTAAAGTGGATCAGATTGTGGAGGCTGTTTATGACATAGTATGTCTTTCTGTGGGATATATAAATCAAATAAACGTCCTTTAGGGGCCAAAGGTCACCAATCTTTCCCACAAAGGTTGTCATTCCTACCAGCTTAGCTCATCTAACTAATCAACCTTATTAACTTTTCAGTGGGGTGTATTTTTACAGTTCTACCTATTGCTGTGTGACTTGTTTTGCTTGTGTGCCAGCGTTTCACACTAAAATTTAACAATGTTGTGTGAATTGTTCTTCTGTTCGCTCCAGTCACTCTTTCTGACTGCACAGCAGGTCATTTCCTCATTAGTTAGGCAATGTTTGTCTTGATGCTAAAGTCATTCATTGACCTTGACTTGTTCGACATGATGATCACATTTGCTGTACAACAGTATGAGATGTGGTCACAGTGCCATAGTAGTGATGAAAGAATATGGGAAAAAATAAGAACTCAATGAAGATGGTTTAAAAAGACATGTAACCAAAACATCAGCTCTACAGAGTCATTTGCAGGTGTTGCTATGACACCAGTCAGGCAATACAATATATTGCTTAATATTTTTTACAGCATCAAACAGCAAGTGTGTGTTTCTTAGTTGTGGGATTTGTGCTCTTGAGTGTCCTGCACAGCGCTCCAGATTTAATTACTGATGGACTATCAGATGTATACAAAGTATAAATATAAAGTGTAAAGTATAAATATAAGTGTAAAGATGATGGTGTATTGACTGCAGTCATGAATCTCCATTAACCTGCAGTTTTGCTCAGCAGTTAGAAGTTTTAGACTGTTGAATGTTCGAGATCACACCAGTGTGACGCTACCCTTTAATGAAAAGTATTCAAGTGACAGTATGCGCTGCAGTGTTAAGCAAGTGGAATCTGATGAACTTCTGTGTACTGGCCCTCTGTGGATATGATTGGTGACCCCAATGTGGACGAATGCTGCGAGCAGCCTGTCGGCTAAACTGCACTGCTGGTATTAATAATAAGAAGTGGTGAAAACTAAATCAAATAAGAAACAGCTAAAATCACACAGTTGAGTGGAGGTGATTAGAGATACATATAAATTAAAAATGAGAAATGATCAGCTGACACACAAGCCACTTTTTAGGACCTCTGACGGGGTTCTGGATACCCCAGATCAGTTTTATTTGGATAAACTCGCCTCTCACTGGCGCTGAACAGAGAGAGTGTGAATATTTGACTCGGGTCCATTCTTTACTGTCTCTACAAAACAGTTCGGCTGTGAAGTCGTGATGTGATAATGATTTAAAAGCTCACTAGACACGATTTCTGCATCCACTGCCTCCGTCCCATCCCATCTGAGCGCTCCTGAATTATTTACTCCGCCCGGAGCTGCTGTGTCTCTCTCTGACCCATTTTCTCTAAAGCACGGTGTCGACCCTCACCTGACCCACTCAAGGACAGGTGGCAGGCAGGAGAACACCTGCAGCCCACGACCTCGATCTACATTCTGCTTTTAACTTCACGCTCACTCTTTCTCTGAACTCAGGGAGGCTTTATTAAGGTTATTAAGCTTTATTAGCCTGTATTGGACTTCATTAGGCTTTATTATACTTTATTACATTTTATTAGAGTTAATTAAGCTTAATTAGTGACCAAATTAAATGAAAATCCAGTTCAGATCTACTCAAAATCATTTCTCTCTTTACTTGAAATGAGGGCAATGAGGCTGGACATGGCTGGAGTCTGAAGTTTGCACTGGAGCTACGAGGCTAATGTAGCTAATTGTCAGGCCAACTCCAGTCTGGACATGAATCTTTTCCCTGGTTCTGATCCACAAGCCCAGTCCACCTCTTCACAAAGACACATTTTGTAAACATGACTCCAGGGTTGCCAACTCCCACGCATTGAGCGTGAGTCTTACACATCTGATTATCATCTCATGCTCTTATGCTGAAAATCTATTTTATTTATCAGATCCAGGCCGCCAATTGCGCCAGGCCAAACACCACTTGAAATCGATCAATTATGCCTTACGCACGGCTGAACAGGTAGAGAGGATTTCCCTCCTGTGCACACTCCTCTACAGTAGGTGGCACACCTAATGATGCTGCACTCATCGCCAGCTGAAGAAGCACCCCAACCACCCCCCACCCTAGTTTAGATTATGCCCCACCTATTATCATAGTGCTACCCGTACATCCAAAGGAGGTCACAGGTGCGATGCTGCTTTCCCATTAATCAATTAATCCAGTTTCTTATTCAATTTCAATTCTGCATAAAATGGTGCCTGACACACCAGAATGTTACTGCAGCATTTAGGATGGAATACACATTAAAAATAATACTTTATTCAACACACACGAGTGACTGCACACGTACCTCCAGGCAGTGTGAGAAAATGACCTGCCGCTCTGAACATCTAAATATATGTCTCCATCATGTCTCGTCATGCTGAAAATATAAGGAGCTTCTCGTCATATTCAGTCTCCTAGTGCATTTCCATAGTAACTATTTTGTCCAAGTGGATGCTCTGTAAGAGTTTCTGGACCATTTACCTGTTGTGGGTGATAGAACTTTATCTCCACCCTTTCTATGCTGAGCGCTAGCAGGAGGAGATAATAATGAAGTAAATCAGAAAGTAGAGCAGCTACAGACGCTGGCTGCCTTTTGTTCCGTTCTCTGTCCAAATGATCCACATGGCTTCAGCAATGTTTAGATCTGGGATTTGGTGAGGTCAATCTATGACTGATTGTATTGTTTTGTTTCTATCAAGGTGCTTTGACTGCACTGACAGTATGTTTGGAACTGTTGTTGTGAAACCAAAAAATGAAGCCATTTCCAGACACTTTCCAGATGTTACCTGTAGGGTAAATTAACAGGAATTGTGCAGTAAAATTTATTGTCATTGTAAAATCATGTCAATTTGGGGTACTAAAACTTTTGCATAGAGGTGAATATGGGTAGTGCATCAAAGTATTTTATGTATGAGTAAAGTAAATGAATGCAGAGAGTCTTTTTTTTTAGAATACGGGTCTTTTAAATGTGGCAAAAACAAAAAGAAGTATGAAAAGCATGACCTCCAGCCCTGGCCTACCCTACATAATAACAAGCTGTCTCCTATCTCCGCCTGCTCTTCTGAGATGGGCCGCTCGGTGCTCCTGTCCCAGCCCGCTGTCTTTAGAATAGCCCCCGCGCTCCCATGGCCTCCTTCCCCACCCTGCATTATTTAACCTGCTCCAGTTGAGGTGGGGCGGCTGTACTCGAGGGCCGAGGCACCTTTAATATTTTATTTGCACATAATTCAGCCGAGGGCCGTGCGTTCATCTGTCTAGGAGACGGCTGTCATGGGTCAGAGCCGTAGTCCTGGCACCGTTACTTATTCATCTGAATGCGTTGCACGTTCCAAAACGAGTGCATCGGAGCGGCAGCATGCATGTGAATGTCCATGTACAGCCATCCATATGAGCATTTTTTATAGACACTCTTGAGGGAAAACTCTGACGTCTCCTTCACAACGCTTTATGCTCTTGAAGAGCTTTAGTTCACACCTGGATAACCGAGTTCAAGCCCACTATAAATGTTTACTTTTTTACAGCACTTTGAGTACTTAACACATTGAATGCTCATGTTTCTGCATGGCAGACAGAAATACCCTTTATATTCTTTGGTAACAAATACATTTACAGTATATTCTTCATTCAACCAGAATATGTCATATTTTTTATTCATCTTTACTAACATATACGCCACCTAATATAATTATATTACTATAAATTATAAATTATAATTATGTAATAATGTGAATTTCCAAACAAATTGTATATCATTAATAAGCTATTAAGTGATGAAAAATTGCACTAGTGTATTTAAAGTAGGGCTGTTAAAAATATCGCGTTAACTATTTGCGTTCATTTATTTTCTATAACGCTTTAAAATAAATTGATTGCGCGAGAAGAAGCCACTGCTGCTGAGTCAAGCTAGCGATGGAAGATAAACATTCACTGTTAAATGAACAATTTCGCTTTAAGTTACTACCAGAGGAGGATTTGGACCAGACAACGGTAATATGTGTGCTTTTCAAAAGTGAATTCAATTACTATCATATGACCTCAAGGCGAAGCATCCCAGTGTGGCAGAGACAGCGGAGGGAGGGGGTCTCCAACAGTTGCAGGAGTTTGGAGCGAGAGGCAGGACTTTAGTTAGGCTTTGTCCTTTAATTCAAGTTATTTAAAGCGACGTTTTTG
>JBBPDC010000135.1:27871956-27884443 GCA_037974485.1 Hemigrammopetersius urotaenia
ATTTTGATTTGAACACTTTTTTGCCCCTCAAGTTCACAAGGCCAAAAGTGCCCGTAGTTGAAGAATCACCCATATATATATATATATATATATATATATATATATAGACCAAAACACAACAACATGTTTTTTCACTATATGCGGGTGCTCTTGTAACGTAACCCACGCGAATAATGGGGGGTTACTGTGTACTGTGTTTTATCCCATCAGAAACTGAATCAGGAATTTTGCTGGAATACAGTGCATAGAATAGCTGCTATACAAACACTACTGCCCTCACATATGGAGGCATTTCTTATTTTTTACACAACTCACACTGTTGTATTGTCTTAAATTTATTTTCATATACACACATATATATTGATTGAACAGTATCAGTGGCACATAATTTATGGTAGAACAAAAATGCTCATTGTTCGAATTATTCATAACAGAGCACTACAGGAAGCATATAAGGTGATAGTATCACATATTAGTTTAATTTCTTTAATAAATTCATTAATTGGTAATTGAAATACTTGTCCTTGTACTTGAATATGAACGTGTGTGTGAACAACAAAATGAGTCTGAGGTCAGACCTTCACTGATGTTGAATGAGAATTCCTCCTGTTCTCCTACCACATGCACACACACACACAAACACACGCACACACACCATCTCAGGGCAGTGATAAACTCTAATGACACGTAAAGTTAATTCACTTTAAACTCCACGAGGCATCTCCCCCGTCAGTGGCACTCCATCAGCTTCCACCAGGAACATCTCCCTAGCATGCCAATGTACCCCCTCTACCACACACACACATACACACATACTCACTCCGCCAACACACCCCACCCCAGTCGACCTCCACAGCAACACCATTCAGGGCCTCACTGCACGTATATTTACCATTAAGTCCTTGCGGATGTGAGTCAAAGAGCGTTACAGATTAGGCTGCACCTAACGATCATTTATATGTCAATTATTATTCAATTAATTGACAAGCTGAACCATTAAGCCTCCTCTGGTTCCTTTCCAGTTCTGCTGCTGCCGTCCTTCAAATCAATCTGTGTGAAAAATGAACAACAGAAGAGAAGGCGTGTCAACCTACCCAGAATGCTTGGATGTACGAGTTTTTGTTTTTGAGTAATCATTTTCCCATTGTTTATAAAATGCTTTGTTCATTCATTCGTGTGTCATTACACATACGTTTGTACACTTGTTACACTTACTGGCCACTTTATTAGAAACACTGCCTTGTGCTTCTACTTACCGGACACTTTATCAGAAACCCCTCTGTTATAGTTTCAATATAAAGTTGTGCTGGTACAGACTATAACTGCAGTTACAGGGTTTACGAAAAAGTGGCCAGGATGTGTGTGTTCTAAAATGAACCCCAGAAGTGCTGCTGTCATGTGGTTCATGGCTGCAGATCTGCTGGCTGGACTGTGGTCTGCTAGTCGTCTCACCGCAGAGACACTGGTGACTACTTTCTAGACCTTTCACAGCATAAGTGTCACATTTTGACCGTTGGCCAAAGATCGGCGATGCTCCAGGGTCTGCACCCTGCCAAAGGCGCTGGCTCGAGGACAGGCTATCGTGTGAAAATGGATATGAAAATGCAAATGAAGTGGGCAGAGAGTGGAGGAGGGCGGTCTGAAACAGAAGACCTCAGCAGAGACTTCTGCCACAGCAGAGAAAATATTAGTGACTTTTCATCATACATCAACTTTTGCAATATGATTTTGCAGTACTATTTTGCCATAGCAGGCCAGAAACAGATTCTCAAATATTCTCATTATAATTGCAGAAGCAGACAGTTCTCAGAGCAGGATTCTTTATTATTATTATTATTATTATTATTATTATTATTATTATTATTATTATTATTATTGTTGTTGTTGTTATTTATATGCTCATTAAAGTATTAGGACCACTCCCAGACAGTTCTCACATCAGTATTTTTGTTGCAGCAGCTCTATTCAGACTCTTTACTGAAGGAGTCTCTGTAGAAATGCTGCATAAATGTTCTTATGTCTGTTGCACACACAACACGTTTGTCACTGTGAGGTTCCCCATTCCTCCTAGCAGAGTTCAGACAAATGAGATGTTTTCTGTCCTTCATCCACAGCAAGGTTTTAATTACTGCTGCCTTCTGTGAATGATCTGAAGCTGAAAGAGGTTCTGTTGAAAAATGGATGTAGAGAAATCGTTCCTCACACTCCTGAGTGTCTTTTTTTCCTCTTTTGTTTTGTTCTGATGCTTGTTTATCGAGAATGGCGGTTTTCTTTGATTCTGTACACGGCGGTCCCCGTCTCTATCACACTCAGATACACAGATGCTTCCACGGCATCATTTACATTTGCAGTGTGTTCTCACTGCCTGTTCAGTCTGTGGAGCTGAAAGAGCCTTGTGGCCTGTGAGAGCACACTGTACTTTAAGTCGGCTCTAATTATCTCTCCTAACCACCACTGAAAAAAACGGCGGACTAAAAAGAGTATAGAAACAGAAATGAGCTTTTCTAATGAGTGGCTTTAGGGTGACAGGTTGTATCTTCGCAGAAAAGCACTGACCAATCTCTTTTATCCCTTTTCCACGACACTGGTGCTGGTGCCTGAACTGGGAACCAGCTGAGAACCGGCTCGCATTTACACTACACAGGAGCTCAGCGGGAGCCGCATGAGAATACGTGACAGGCCACGCCCACTAACCAGAAACAAACATGGCGGGTTGGGTGCTTGTTTTAGGGCACCGGTGCCAATTGTTTTCTGTGGAAAAGCGCTGCACTGGTTCCAAAATTGGGAACCGGCACAGAACCAGCACGGAAACCAGTGCAGTGGAAAAGGGGTATTTGAGATCTCAAACTGATTAGTACCTCAAATCAAATCCTCACAGCAATGCTAAAACATCAGTACCTGAACTTACAAATGCTCTCTGACTACAATCAGATCCTCACAGCAGTGTTCCAACATGAGTACCTGACCTCACTAATGCTCTCAAACAATCAGATCCCTAAAGCAATGTTCCAACATTAGTACTGACCTCAGTAATGCTTTTGTACAGTCAAATCCTCACAGCAATGTTCCAACATCAGTACACGACCACGCAAATGCTCTTTGGGCTGCAATTAAATACTCACAGCAATGTTCCAACACCAGTACTTGACCTCACAAATGGTCTCATATAATCAAATCCACACTGCTATGTTCCTGCAGTTCCTGAGTGCCTGAAATTGTGTGCTCCGATTCAGTGCTTCAGGATAACACGAGAGACGAAACGAGACAAGATGAGACGAGGTTCAAACGAGAGCTCAACGACGTCCCAGAGGAGAACCAGTCACAGTCCTGCAGCACTTAGAACCTAAAATAGAGCCGAGCACGGAACATAATTACACATTTACACTGCTTAACTTAATACAGAGGGAGATAAGAACCGTCCTGAGGGAGGGAGAGAGAGAGAGTGCACACGCAAGATTTATATTCTGTGTGTGTGTGTGTGTGTGTGTGTGTGTGTGTGTGTAGATAGGCACACACACACATTTCTTTCTTTCTTTCTTTCTTTCTGTCTGTACTTATTCCTTATGAACTTTTTTTACTTAATATTTATTTATTAAGTGAAATCATTTCCCAGTTTATTTAGAGATATTTTTTGCTGCATCAGAAAACAAAAGGACTTAAACACACACACACACACACACACACACACACACACACACACACACACACACACACACACACACACACACACACACCTTAAGTAAAAAATTCGTTAATGCGATAATCATCCATTAACTCGTCTAGCCCTAGTATTTATTATTTAATATTTATTTATTAAATGAAATAATTTCACTAGTTTATTTAAATGTATTTTGTGGTGCATTTGAAAGCAAAAGTACAAATCACACACACACACACACACACAAACACACCCACACATACACACTGCGGTGGTGAATGCAGCGCTGAGATTGATTATGGTGCTTAATGAGTGATGTTTTATTAATGGGATCATAATCAAATTACCTGCAGCAGGACGTCTTCCATCCGTCTCCTCGTCCTCAACAATGAGGCTTAATAAATGCCATCTGTAATTCTCTCGTTTGGCCTAAGTGCCTTGCGCCCTCGTCCATCACACACGCACACACACACACACACACACACACACAAACACACACACACACACACACACACACACACTTCCCTCTGTCTGGGTCCGATCAATCAGCTGAGAAATGGTCCAGACGGGTGTTGGACTGATGGGTCTGACATGAACACAGAGACATTACTCCCGTGGCCTTTTATCTACCACACTGCGGGGGGCGAGGAGTCTCTGCGGCTTTTAGAGAATATGAAACATGTTGGGGTGGGGGCTACACTGTTACAAGCACATTCACTTTTATGCAATTTGACACTTACTGGCCACTTTATCAGAAACACCCAACTTATATCTACACTCATTATTCACGTCATCAGTTCCGCTGACCATAAACATATTGGACACGTATGAGTATGAGGACAATCCACCTAATTACTGAGTTCAGGTGTTTCAGCCATGCCCACTGCTAACAGGTCTCCAGACCCATAAACACCCAACCAACCCCCCCCCACCCCCCCACCCCCACAAACACAGACAGTAGAACAGTTCATGCAGAAGTGTTCTGTGACTTTAAACTTTCACCACAAGATGATTTAGCAACTGTTTGCCCTACTAGAGCTGCCCGAATGCTGTAATGAAATGGAAGCATCTAGGAGTTGAAAACATGTAGTCACAAAGATATAGAATGCCAAACTCAGCACACTGAGCATGAAGAGCCACTCAATTGATGTCTTCTTTTCTGGTTCTGTGAATTCTATGTGTCTAAAGAAAAGCTGGTACAGAAGTGCAAAGCAGACCTAATAAGGTGGAGCTGGAGACCAATCAGAACTGGAAAAGGACTGCATAAACTGTTTTGTTGCTTAGTTTGTCTCATAAAGAAATTATATTATAATAAGTACAGAATAAGTACCTTTCTTCCTTTCTTCCTTTTATACTTTCATTCATTTTCTTTTTATACTTTCTTTCTGTTCTTTTTTATTTCTTTCTTTGCTTAGTTTTCCTTCTTTACTTTCTTCCTTTTTCTTCCTGCAGAAGCTCTCAGATGACTCTGTCGGCCTTATCACTGATGGGGACGACAAGGAGTATAGAGAACTGACCCAGGATTTTGTGGACTGGTGCCAGCAGAACTATCTCCAGAGCTGGTGGTAGACTTCCGCAGGCACAAACATCCTTCACTGCAACAACTGAATATGCAGGGTCTGGACACTGAGTCTGTGGAGAGCTACAGGTACCTTGGTGTTAATCTGAACAATAAACTGGACTGGACTCACAACTCAAATGCTCTCTACAGGAAAGGGCAGAGCAGTCTTTTGGGGTGTAGATGTGGGACGGAGAGATTCTGTAGGTCTTTCCTTCCAACTGCTGTCAGACTCTACAACAAAGAGTTTGTGGATTACCACACACACACACACACACACACACACACACACATGCAATTTCTTTGGGAGGAACTATTACTGCTGGGAAAAATGTGCAATTTTTTGCATTTTTTCTGGTGCATTTCTACTGTTATTGTCAATGCCTGTAACTCCATTGTGTGCCTATGTGTGTGTGTATCTACTCTGTATATATACATATAATCATTGCATACATGCATACAACTTGCCTAAGCCAACATGTCATTTACATATAGTTTACATATACATATATGTATATACTGTATATTCTCTCACCTTTTTTATTAATAAATTTATCAGTTCATATTTTGAATGTACTCTATTACTTAATGTTCATTTATAAAATATTGAAGTAATACTTTTGTTTTCTGATGCAGCACAATATACGTATAAATGAACTGTCATTTATACGCATACTGTGCTGCATCAGAAAACAAAAGTATGAAAATAATCTCATGCTTAAACAGACACACACACACACACACACACACACACACACTGTTCAGTAACACTTCAGTGAGGGCCATTGTTCATAAAGCTTCATGACAACTGACACAATTCCCAGCAACTGCTAAAATAAAGGCTGCTTTAGTCAATTCTGATATCATTTAATCTCAGACAATGTTATGACAAATGACGTCTGTTGGAAGAAGCCTTTCATGTAGGTTCATGTCAGTCATCATCAGTTAATCGGTTAACCAGTCAATCAGTCAATCTTCATTTAGATGGAGGATATGTAAGTAAACAATGCGATTACAATAAAATGTACCTAAGAACATGAAATGACAAATGAAACAGCTGCAGGCTGAGTCATTGGAAAGTTAGTAGAGTAGAGTGAACTGAGTGAACTGCAGGTCTGGAACTATAGGCAGATCTTCCCGGGACAGTAACATTCCTCAGAAGCTAAAGGTTGGTTGGTTCTCAAGCACTGGCATGACAGATACAGCCAGGGAATGCTTTATAAATAAACACATAAACCAAAGGTAGTGTGGCATGAAAAGTTCACGAGAGTGCCAATTTCAACTCAAATTATTCCACTCTGATCATCTCTGGTCAGTTTCTGATCACAGTACAGACATCAGGCTGTCACTGCTAGGCTCAGAATGGCCCACTATCCAAAAATATCCCTCTATGGTCTGAAACCGACCTCTGATGAAGGTCTAGAGAGGTGAAAATGCTGAGCACCAACAGGCGGACTGCAGTCTCTAACGATTACAGAAACAGATCCAAATACACTCAAATATTTATTAGCATAGCGGTTGAACACAAAGCGTAGAGACAAAAACATCCTTATGAAACTCTTAAGAGGGTGCGTGTAACGGGCGTCTGGAGAGGGTGTCTGGAGAAAGTGTCTAGAGAGGGTTGTCTAGAGAGGGTTGTCTGACGTTATTGTCTGGAGTAGGTGTCTGGAGTAGGTGTCTGGAGTGGGTTGTCTGGAGCAAGTGAAGCTGGTGTCTGGAATAAATGTCTGTAAGGTGTCTGGACAGGTTGTCTGGTTGGGAGTGATGATTCCATTCCAAGTGAAGATTTTGCAATTGCACACCACCACCAGGGAGGGATTGAGCCATTTTGGCTCAGGTAGCAGAAAACGGCAACCTGAACACAAGTCAAAAATAATGTCATTTAGAACATGTACTTTTATTCCATACTTCATGTACTTTTATAACAGGGTCTAAACATTTCAGAAAAAGGAGACATAGCATTAGTAATCCAGAGACTCTCAGAGGCAGCCATAAACAGCCACATATCAAACCTGAGGTCTCTGATTTTAATCTTTTAGCGCTCATCCTCAAAATGCTTGTGTTTCTGTTTCTGTTCATGTATTGCACCATAGATTCAAGATTCAAGATTCAAAATGTTTATTGTTGTGTACAGCAGAACAAATCTTTGCTGTCCACACAAATGCCGAGATTAGGTTTAAGAGTTTTTATAAAATAAATTAGTGAAGAAGCTGCAGTGATGCAGCTGGTCAGTGTGCTCTCCGCAATGTGGAAGTTGCTGAGGATCTTGGCTGACATACCAAACCTCCTCAGCCTCCTCAGGAAGAACAGCCACTGTTGAGCCTTCTTGACCAGCTGTGTGGTGTTCGGTGTCTAGGTGAGGTCATCACTGATGTGGATGCCCAGGTACTTAAAGCTGCTCACCCTCTCTACTTCAGACTCCTGGATAAACAGTGGCTGATGAGGCCGCCTCTTCTTCCTCATGTCCTTTCTCTTGTCAGTGTTGAGGGTGAGGTTGTTGTCCTTACACCATGACACCAGGCCAGCCACCTCTCTCCTGTAGGCCGCTTCGTCCCCTCCAGTGATGTGATCAATCACTGCAGTGTCACCCGTGAACTCCTGGATGATGTTGTCTTTTTTGGAGGCGACACAGTCGTGGGTGAACAGGGTGTAGAGGATGGGGCTGAGGACACAACCCTGTGGGATGCCAGTGATTGTGATGATGCTGGCTGATACTGATCCTGACAGACTGAGGCCTGCCAGTCAAAAAGACCTGGAGCCAATCACAGAGGGTGGGGTGCACGCCGAGTGTGGTCAGTTTGTGGGTGAGTTTGTGGGGGATGACCGCACAAACACCATATTTATGGAGGAACATTGTGATCCTAGAGGAACATTATAGCTTCTTAGAGGCCAAAGTGCAAGTCCTTTGTCATTCTGTGCAGGTGCCTAAGGTGCCCAAGTGGATGGAAACCTTCTAACTGTTGAAGATCCTTGTTTAGGAACATGAAGCAACACTGAACTGGATCTGCTTGTTTGCACAGAATAAAACAGTCAAGGGCTTTAAGAGCACTGGGTTTCACTGGTTTGTTGGGAACGAAAACCAGGGTGGCAATAGCTCATGCACTACTCATCTTATCTTCACCCCACAGGCGCGCGCGCGCACACACACACACACACACACACACACACACACACACACACACACAACACCACACATACACACAGGCACTAAGCAGCTCAGAGATGATTGATGACACTGCAGTACACACACAAGGAGGAGGAGGAGGAAGAGGAAGAGGAGGAGGTTTAAAACCTCACACTTACCTCGGGCTCCACTTCTCAGTGTAAAAAAAAGTTTAAAAGGGGGGGCAATATATACGAGCCCCAACTTTTTAACGTAGATTTATGAGGCCCACCTGAGAGCAGTGTCAGGATTTATGGGCACTGCTTTTTGACAGCGATTTCTCCCCAAACCGTGTGATAGATCAGATTATTAATTGGAGTACACAGGCTGGTCGGGGCCAAGAGTCATCGTAAAGGTTAGATTTATCATGCTGACATTTCACTCCTGCTTCCCAGCCGCTGCCTTCCCAGGACTCAGAGAGACGGAGTGTGTGGGGTCCTGGTGGGCGTCTGCTGGGGTAAGATGTTCCCAAACCTTGAACTTCAGCATTTTACATATGTATCCTCTGAACATTTACAGGGCAATAAGTGTTGGGTCCAATGCTGCTTAAACCCAGAACAGTATCCACCAGCAGCAGAAGTGTAGAGCTCCAGTTTCCTCTGTTTTAACGTGTGTGGATTTGAATGGACAAATAGATGGATAGATGGATGGATGGATGGATGGATGCATTGATGGATGGATGGATGGATGGATGCATTGATGGATGGATGGATTGATGGATGGATGGATGGATGGATGGATGGATGGATGGATGGATGGATGGATGGATGGATGGATGGACACATGGGTCAGTAACTGGATAGATAAAAGATGAATCTGAACGGGTCTGAACGGGTGGATGAAGGATGAATTAATTATTGGATAGATGTGTATGTGTTTTTATCAGGATGGATAGGTGAATGGATGGATAAGCGGATTGATGGATGGATGGATGGATGGATGGATGGATGATGGATGGATGGAGGGATTAGATCTGACAACTGAATGGAATGGAAGAATGGATAAATACATTAGATCTAAGAACAGAGATGGATGGATGAGAGGATGGATGGATGGATGGATGGATGGATGGATGGATGGAGGAATGTATGAATAGAAGAGAACTAAAATGGAAAGATGGATCGATTAATTCGATCTGGAAACTGAAATTGGTGGCAGTTGGTTGGATGGATGATGGTTGAATGGGTGGATTAGATCTGAGAACTGAACGGGATGGAGGATTGGATGAATGGATTAGATCAGAAAACTGAAATGGATGGATAGATGGATGGATGGATGGATGGGTGAGGCAGGTTAAGTTTAGAGCTGAGAACTGAGATGGATAGATGATAAAACAGGTCAAAATCATGTGGGTTTTTTCATGCTGATTTCAAATCTGTAATTCGTTTTTCCCGCATTTGCAGTTTTTGTGATAAAGCTAGTTATGTATTGCATGATAGTTGGTATAATTAGCATATAATAATCATATGTTAAGTGTTTTTGAAGAAACAGTGGTGGTTGACACTGCTCATTATGTCTATGCCACAGTGTGTCTATTGCAAATCTAATATTACTCATAAGTCTAATATTACTCATAAGTTGATGTGACTGAAAAAACTGAAAGCAGATCTGAAATCTGCATGAAAAACTTGTTTAGAAAAGTGTGTTGTGGTTTCTGATGAGTCTGTTGTACAAAGTGTGTTGTGGTTACAATTTTTTTTACCTGTGTAGCTGGATGGTTTAGATCCAAGAACTGAGATGCCGGTGGGATGGGTGGATGGTTCTGAAATTAATCTGCGGAGAGTTTCATTCAGAAATACCACACACACTCAGGTCTGGTCTTTTCTCCAGAAGCAGAAGCTCTTTGGGTCTGTAAGAGAGAGAGAGATAAACTAACTAACCCTTCTTGTGTTCCTCACCGAGCTGCACTCTGCTCACACACCTCCCTCACACTCTGTTCTCTCAGAGCTGAGGAGCATGACACTGGTCTGATCTGTCTGAGGGTTCCTGGAACACTGATGCCACGAGTGAGTTCTTGGAAGCACATCTCCACTCCTTGATCTAAAAAAAATCCAGCTTTATCTATTTCTTGGAAACATTCACACTATTCCTTCGTCCACTCGCAAGATCTGATCAGACCAGCATCCTTATTCTGCTCTGAACACCCTGCTCGGTTCCTGTGGTTCTCAGGAGTGAATATTCAGTACTGCATGATGAACTGAATGATGAATATATAGCACAGAAAATAGACTTCTAAATGATAAATGGTAAATGATAAATGAACTGAATGATGAATACATAGTACTGAATGATGATTATATAGTACTGAATGATGAATATTCTGAATTGAATGATGACTACATAGTAATGCATGGTGAATATAAAGAACTTTTGATAGTTTTCAGGAAAATTACATTTTTTACCTGGACATTTTGTTAATATTTAATTTAGCCTGTTAAAATGGTTTGTTGGCTCACTCTGAACATACTGAACAATGATTGTTAAATCAAACAACAGTATTGTTGTTTATAAATCCAAAGGTTTTTTTTTTCAAAATGCTATAAATCCATCCATTTATTTCCTAAAAGTTGATTGTTTATGAGGGTTATGTGTGAAGCCTGGGAAAGTGAAGAGAAGAGGATGGAATTTGCATCGTTCATCTCTCTCTCTCTCTCTCTTTCTCTCTCTCTCTCTCTCTCTCTCTCTCTCTCTCTCTCTCTCTCTCTCTCTCTCTCTCTCTCTTTTTCTATCACACACACACACTTACTCAGACACACACACGTACACATATACACACCAGTGTTGGGCAACTAGCATTGAAGTCTAGAGAACACTTTAATGAAGGTCTCCTTGCAAATGGGCACCTTCTCAGGATGACTGTTGCACAAGAGAATGTACTTGACAGACATGTTCCTGTCTTTTCGCTTGTTTACGTCCTGGACTTTCAGACACTGCCTTTTCACTTGCGTTATGTCCAAGAGGTAAAGTAAGGTCTGGTCCTGCTCAACCTTGTTTGGTCTTTCATAAAACGTGTTAAAGTTCGTCCGGTAACAGCTTCTGTGCTTGACAGAAACCGGTTGCTGCAGCCTTGTGTTGACATCCCACAGTAGGTATTAACGCACCACCTGAGTAACGAACCTTCTGTTTTTGTTGTTTTTTGTGGTTTTCTTTGTCCAGGCGGCGTTTTCTACCTCCAGCTGTAGGTCTCACCGCCTCACCGATGCCATCAAAAGGGTTTAAAGCACTCATTTTGAAGAGGACACTGAACAAGATCGCAACAAAACTCTATCGCCTCAGAGATTTATTTGCACACTCACCGAATTCTGATTGGTCCAGAGTACATATCACATTTTTGACAAAAAATAGGTACTGAGGTTTGGATAGAAACGGCATCTTGCAGTATATCTTAAACAAGGAAATATAGCAATTTGGCATGAAATCTTGATGGAGCAGTGAATAGGTCCAGTGCACAGCAAAATGGCATTAAAAACTCTTTTTTTTAAATTTGCCGTTTATCGCATTTTGGAAAAGAGCTCTTCATATACAACACTGAATGATGAATACTTTGAACCAGATTATAAATATTCAGTACTAGATGATGAGAGATACTGGAGTTACAGGCGATTACACAGTGAACAGTAAATAAGATTGTTAGTGTGGGGTAAATGTGTCACTGTTCACTCATAAACGTATCTATACCAGGTATTATGTACATTTTAAAGATTTGTCTTTACCAAACCCAGAATAACTGAAAGACATTTCCATCGAAACACTGATATTTAGCCTGAGTTTAGAAACTTTTTTCAGAATTTTTTTTTTTTTACTTTTTATGAATATTTTTTGTAATTTGTTGAATTAATTAGGGTGACCCTCCCTGACTCCCATCATTCAGTATGATTGTGTGATTGTATTACTGGAAATACTTCAGGCGTGTGTGTGATGAGGATATTGCTCGGATGCAGTGTGTGTCTTTATTTTGTTGTTCAGTTGAAGACAGTCGTCCCCTCAGCCAACAACTGTTATGATCAATAATCACTCACATAACTATCCTATCTCTCTCTCTCTCTCTCCCTCCCTCTCTCTCTCTCTCTCTCTCTCTCTCTCTCTCTCTCTCTCTCTCTCTCTCTCT
>JBBPDC010000135.1:27884543-27894619 GCA_037974485.1 Hemigrammopetersius urotaenia
CTCTCTTGTTGTCTTTCTTTTTGTGTGTCTGTTTGTGTTTCTCTCTCTCTCTCTCTCTCTCTCTCTCTCTCTCTCTCTCTCTCTCTCTCTCTCCCTCTGTTGTTTTATAAACTCTTTCTTTGGTCTTAATTAAGTGGAGATTAGCTGTGGGGGAGGATCCGGTCGATATTGACATTTGACCCCTGGCTAATGGAAGGTGAGTATTTTGGCTGTTTAAGTGGCTCTAATCTCAGGTGAGACTCTGTCTGCATTTTAAAGCCTGTTGCTAAATTTAGACCATGTGGGGAGATGAGAGTGTGAGAATGTGTTTTATCCCACGTCCAGAACAGTGTGTGACTATGTGGACAGTTTCAGGACACCCAATGGGTTTACTATGGAAACTGTAATTGATTGGTGATGTACCATTAAGAGGAACATGAACAGTGTGGGGGAGCATCGTCCTGCTGAAAGAGGACGCTATGGGAACAGCATTTAGGTGTCAAAGGAACATCTGCATGAATGCAGGCATACACATACACAAACACACACAGACAGCCGTCCACATGATTTAAAAGAAAATGTGATCCACCAGACCGGCTGATTTGTTCTATCACTCCCTACTCAAGTTCTCCAATGTAGGCTGAGTTCTTCAGCAGCTTGTTCTTGCAATAAATATTTGTATTCTGCGTGCATAGCCCTGTGAGTGACTGTGCCAGGCTTAACAGGGAAAACTTTGTCACTGCTGCTCAGCGCCACGCCCAAACATAAGCAACCAGCACGAGGACGAGGGGACATGGAGGGTGAGGCCCAGATTTCACAGCTCTTTTTGTGGGAATATATCCTTTTCAAGCATTTTAGTGCTAAATGATATAATTTACTAATTTTATACCATAAACATTCATGTAAATTCAGCTACATTTACATATTGAATATTGCTATAAATGTTTTGGTACTGTCCAGAGAACACAAAGAAAGCATGTCTTGCGATGGTGAAATACAGCTGTACTTAGAGGTTATATATTTCTCCTTTTATTACTGTAAATTAAATACATTTATTACTGGATTTACCCTGCGCATACCAAACAAAACAACAGCGTATAGTAAAGAAAACAAGCGTGCATGAATTACAATAAGGTCTATACAGCGGTAGCATCTGTATTTTGCATTCTAGCACTGCGGGAGACAGCAGTTCAGTGTAAACCGTACAGTACGAGTGCAGGTTTACCTTTACATTTCTTATGGGTAATATATTAAGCTGGGTTTCAAATGAAATTAGAGTGTTTTGGGAGCATATTTGTGCACATATTCAGGGTTCAGACTATGTGTGTGTGTGTGTGTGTGTAACTAAACTGAACAATACTGCAATTCTCAGTAATGTTTTCCAAAATTGGTTATGATTTGTATACAGTAATTTTCTTCAAAATAGGATTATTTTAAGGCTCTTTTATATGTTAAGAACAGTCTTATGGGCTAGTTAGACCAATAAATAAATAAATAAATGAGAGAATGAATAAACTGTCAGCCCAAATAGCATGTCGGCCCACTGGGAAAATGCCCGATACACCAGATGGTCAGTCCAACCCTCCAATGGAGGCAATGGAGTTTTCCTGTCAAAGCTATTTTTAATGTTGTGGCTTTTTATACTTATAGTCTTGAGTAGAATACTTATAACTAATCATTTGAGGTATTTTTTCAATCTTTAGCTATGTGATGAATACCTACCATGGCTAAAAATCTGAGTCCTTGACTTTGCATCTCCAATGTTAATATTTTGCACAAACAGTTTGTCCAATCATTTTGACCACTCAGAAAGCAGTGATGCAGTCAGTTCGGCTGCTGCCTGCTTTCAGCCCTGCCGCTGAGCTGCTCGTGTATGGCTCGGGTACAGGGTCGCTTTATTTGTGATGGAGAACATTTGTTCACAGCATGGTTCCTTGTGCCACTATGAAAGCATCATAAGTGACCATGAGAACCAGCTTGGATCACTGTCCATATCCAGAACCAACATCTGCAGTCCTGTCTTTTCCCTTTTTGTCCTGTTCTGCAGTCCTTCTGCAGTACGAGGCTTCATTTGCCCCTCTATGTTCTCTGTTTTTGCTCTAAGAGAATCAAGCCTCAGAAGGTTAAAGCTGCACTCTGGGCTCGTCCCCATCCGGCTGAATTGGTTTGCCCTATAATTACAGATAGGTGAGGGAGAGATAGGGTGAGTTGAAAGAGGGTGCGGCGCGCCGTCGGGGGCCTCTCCCTATCTCCGTTTCCTCACAGAGCCTCCAGGTTGCAGAGCAAAGCATGAAAAGTGCTTATGCCAGCATGGCGTTTGGGGGGGGGGGGGGGTGTTTGAAGGGGGGCGGTGGATCTAGACTTAAGAAATTAAATCTGATAAAGGAAGCCAAGCCTCAGATATTCCCTTATCCCGACGTTCCCTCCAGGTAATGAAAGTTCAGGCAGGACGAGGAGAAATTACCTGCCTTCCACATTTCGTTTACACTTTGATCTGCAAATGAAATGAAATTATTAAATTTCGCACACTCCGCATTGGTGCGCTCATGAGGCAATCACATTTCTTATTTGAGGGTAAAGCAATTTGGAAGGGATGCATTTTCTATCACAAATTAATTTCTCCCCCCCTTCAAGACCCCCCCCCCCCAAACTGGAACTGCTGATGTATTTGACACATTGACTCAGCATCAACAAATGCTAGTCAGCTGTTGGACTCAAGTAAATGTTTAACTATAATTTATTTGCATTAGAAACCCAGCGCCACTAAAAGTGTCTTTACTGTTACTCGACGTTTTGGCTGCCATGAACCACCGTGACATTCAGATCCAATTTCACTGGGGATTTAAGAGGAGAGAGTCTTATTGCTTCCAGATACCAAACTGATGAATGACTCCTTCGTGAACTAAAGAAACGTCTGAGCTGCTGTGGTTCAGTTAAAGAGCATGGAAATCTTCTATTCAAAATAAACTTCAAAATATTGGACTCATCTGTGCAAACTTGGACATCACACTGGTCACTTTATTGGAAACACCCACCTTGTTTTTCCACTTACTGGCCACTTTATTAGAAATGCCAGTATCACTGGCCAATTTATTGGAAACACATGTGCTTCTACTCTCTGGCCATTTATGAGTTAATTTGAATCTAAAAGTGCTCAAGCAGGCACATTGTGGCAGCAAAGAACTGCTGTTTTAAACAGTGATTTCTAATCTCAGATTTTGAAAGATCACCTTCACAAATTTTTCATAATAACTCATAATCCAGTGTGTGTAAACGGAGGGGGTCACAGTGTGTGTTAGATGTGAAATGGCTCGTTGAAGAGACTCTGATTTCTTCACAGTGGGGGTAAATGGAACCAGACATCTTCAACACAAATACAGTCGTTTTGTTCACCATTGACCCCAGTGAAGCTTCACGTGTCTCTGAGTTCACGGGTCCTTCCACCATGAATGGGTTTAGTTTTAAGGACAAAAACTTCTCAAAACTCTGGTAGTAGAGCATCTCAGACATTTAAACAAATAACTTTCTGTGAGGAGTTTTTAGAGGCAGCCATCTGGGTCAATTCACCTCCACTGTGAACAGTTCTGACTTGATTTCACCAGAACAGAGAACTATGTCTGAACCCCTCTGTGAACCCTTCTGTTTACACTTTAAACACTTACATTTGGACATGTTGGTAAAATTGCCCTTTAACTAGCAGTTATGTACCAACAGGCCAGCAGACTGGAGTTTTTGGACCATGATTCATCTTGAAATGTGTTTTGTATTCTAGTTGGCAGCAGAAATAATAATTGAAAGCAGGGGTTTTATTAGTCCACACTGCAAATGTCTGTATCCTGCAGGGAAAGTTGTAGTGCAGAATGAAACTTCTCCTAATGTGGTGTTAACAGATGGGCCGCAGTCTGTAGGTGTACAGCAAGGTGGAGGTACAGGGGGCAGTGAGTGTATGTACATATATCTCTTTTATTCCGATTGGAGTCGTACTTCTCTGCGGCAGAGGAAAAGCGCAGTGGTTTTAATGAGAAGCCGGGACGTGTCTGACACCCTCCCCAGGGGAAACGTACCTGCCTAGGTATTTCAAAAGGGGTCGCAGTAGGTTGAAATCATCCTTAATAGCCTCCCTGAGGTATTCGCTCCTCACGGTGCGGCGGAAGGTGACTCCATCTACAGCTGTCTGAGCTGTCAGGACTTTCTAAGGAGGTTTCCAGGGTGAAGAAAATATGTCTCCATTGTTCTCTCTTGTTGAAACAAGGCTGCACTTTAATGGCACACTGGTTATCTTCAGCTTGTAAGAGTCCATGCTGGAGATTTGTGGATCTTCAAACATCTCAACGCCTGAGCAAACGTCAGTGAGATGAAAGGCGGATCTGCGTCAGGAGCCTGCTCCACATTAGCTCTCACTTCTCATTGCTAAACAATGTCTCACTGGGAGAAGGTGTTCTTTTAACCCTGTCTATCCAAACATGCTGCTAGTGAACTCATTAAAATCTCTCCCCAGAGGAGTGTCCACGTTGATCATAGTGGACCAGTGTGTGGGACTTGAGCTTTCTGTGTGCTGTCATTTAAAAGATGGAGAGTTCTGGTCCTGAGATCAGGTGCCACTTCTGCCCATTTCTAAGACCTGTTATGCTTTTCCATCGGCTAGAGAGTCACCGTAGAGCCCCTTGTCAAGTCTCCTTATACAGTACAGTTGATGCCCGAAATTTGCAGGGATTGCGTTCCAAGAATACAAATTTGGGTTAATTGATGCTGAAAAACATCCATGCCAATCATATGCTTTTCACATGGTATTGTAGGGTGATAAGACATTTGCACAGTACTTTGTCTGTACATATCTCTACTTTCCCAAGAACACTTACACCAAGCACATCAACAATGGTGGACTGCACCTGCTGCCTCAACATCCACACTGGACCACTGGTTCTCGAGGAACAGGTAGAGTGAGGGTAAGTGTGAGGGGTGGTGATGGTTCATCGACATTTCAATACAAAACTCCTGGAACTCCTGGAAAGACTCGGGTCATGTGAGACAATCATGTGAGACAATCACTAAACACAAAACACTCAACAGCTGACTCCAAAATGTGACTCGAGACACAAACACACAAGCTATTCAGTATAAGAGTCCCAATACAAAACTCAAAGAATGGTGGCCTCTACCGGCCACTGGCCAAGAAATGACACATAGTGAACATATTGCGATTGTAATTCACATCACTATGGAAACACTTGGTCATTGCTTATTTTTGCTGAGCACTGATTTATCAGACAAACAATAAAAGGCCACTAAAATTTGAGGAACAATCCTCTTCATACATTTGCTCTAAACCATCAAAATGAAAGTTTTAATGCTTCATTAGACAATGATGGTTATCTTGGAATGGCATGAGTCTTTAAAAGAGAAAAGTAAGAGCCATACTTCTTCTGATTTTACAGCACTGAAACAATCGGCACCCAGCCAATATCTCTCAGCAGGTAAAGTATTTAGAGCATTTAGAGCAAGATCATTAACTTCATGACCCTCCTGCAGGTCACATATTCATTGCTTTTCGCTAAATATTTTTTTTTTAGTAGATCATCCTAATGGGATATTAATGTAATTAGTGTACATTAGGGCTCATGCAGTTCTGTATGCTGATGAAGTTGCTTGTTTGTGTTGATTATAGTCTGAGAGAAACAAATTAGAGTCGTTAATGGTAACATGTTTATTTATTTTAATTAGCCAAATGCTTAACGAATTCATGCATAGCCCATTGATATGAATCCAGACCAGTCTCTGAAGTGCTGAATAATTATGTTAGAATGTAGCTGGTACTTATAGACATTGATGAGCAACATAGAATGCAAACAATCAAATATAAATAAACATGTTTCTAAATGCATAATTAAATGCAAATTTTCACAGTATATTTAATGTATGAGTTTTTTTCCACAGTATGAGGATTGTAATGACCTCATCTTTAATAGTAAGTGTCTGTAATAACTGTATAGTTACATATAAATAATATATGTATTAACAATGAACAATCTAGGCTGTATTCACTATAACAGCGGGATTACAGTAGTGCAGCTTATTTTATTAAACATGTATTAATTCCTGTAGTTACAGAAGTATGTCCTAATGTAATTACACAAGCTGCTCTACTGTAATCCAAATGTTACAGTAAAACATCAGTAGTTATATTGATATTGCATGCGTAGTTGTTACATATACTTTATACATATAGGGCCCTACATTGTTTTAACGTTTAATCCCAATTTTTTCCCCTGCAAAATAAGTGCATGCATTTTGCTCCTTAGATTTCCCCAACACACAATATGTTTGAATTTTTTCATTTCTTCGTGGTTATGATAGTGAAAATGTAGGTTTTATACTCGGCAACAATTGTTGCCGATGGGAAACCACATAGTCTAAATTCTTCTGTTTGACCTAATTACACCCACTATGTGGTACATGTGTAGGGAAGGGGTAGGGAACCCCTAGACCCTCTGCGACCACTCACATGGCGCAGGGCCCCCCCGGTGGAGGGCCATCCACGCACTGAAGAGATCTAAGGCTCCAAGGCCCCACCAAGGCAGGGCGGAGCCCACCGCAGCAATCCAGCTGGTCACCACCCGATGGTAGGCCGCTTTTCCCACCAATCTCATGGAACATGTGTAGAAAATTAACTAATTAGAAAAAGTAAATAGAATAAACAGCCAAAACCTCTGACAGCTAGTCATAACTATGACTATGTGTTATGCTAGCGGCAATAAATGTTACATTTGCTCTTCTTATGCTGAAAAGATGCATGCAGGCATATAATTCTCATTAAATATTAGTAGTAGACCCTTTAGAAAATATGTGTTCAAAATATTTTAGTAATATCTGTTAAGTAAGGTATTTTACAAACTTCCTCATGTACAAGTTTGAGGCAGACATCTCTTTCCAGATGTGCAGGCTGGATGTAAAGGGGCCTGGTCATGTCTTCATTCATACCAGTCACATGGTGCATGGTCACATTGATGCAATTTAGAGAAGACAACCTTTTCTCTTTTTTTAAAAAAAACTTGCATTAGCTGCCCAAAGCCAAAACATCACTTTTAGAGCTTCCAAAATAAAAAATACAAACAACCGCGACAATTGCAAGAGGGATTAAATGGGTGAATCAGCCTGTATATCAATTTTACAAACAGGAGATAAATGCACATGTTTGAAATTCTGTGAAAATGCAAAGATTGTGTTTTTAAAATGAAACATTATCAACACTATTTTCCGAGCTAGACCTTTTGACCCACTCACAGTGGTGCAGGCTGAAGCTCTGCTGCACACCCACTACTTTGACTCTTTGGCTATTAACGAGGCACTAAATCCTTTGGGTCTTTTTAAACAACAAATTACATCAATAGAGTCTTGTTTGGAGTCAAATTAAAGTTATTTTAACAGTTGCCATGGTGAATTCATTGATCACCAAAACACAGTGAGCCTGGAGTATCATTTACAAGCAAAAGACAATCCTGATCACAGCAGTATTCTCAGAAATGATACAGAATTACCAAACATTAACTGTTACATTAACATTGTTACATTAACAAACATAAAAGACTGCTTTCTTCTTTTTCAATAAAGATATAATTCCTGAAGGATTTTGCTACGGAAAAATGTAACAGAAATTCAAATTCCAGACATCATTAAGGCGGCATGTTTCATTTCATTACGTGTTCTTGTGATATTTTTGTTTGTCTGCCCATTAATTTGGATCATAACGTCATCATTACTCTGCTTCTATCCACATTATTTTTCATCACGGCTTGATGTGTCATTAATTTTGCAGTGAAGTCCAGCTCGCGTCCTCATTATTGCTCCCTTTGCGTCATGTTTTTTTTGGCCACAAGGAATACCACCAGCATGACCTGGCTTCACATTAAAAGGCACTACTTGAGTCTAATTCTTTTGATAAAACAATCTCTGATGTCTGGATGATTGAACATCTCCAGCATGGGGTGGGGGCAGTGGTGAGAAAGGTGGTTCTCCTCCCCCCATCACAGTGTAACTGTCCTCCCTTTGGTTGGGTAGAGTGCCCTCCATCGCTCTTTCTGTGGTAATGTAAGGCGGTCCTTCCCATCCCCCATTATTCAGTACTACTGTCCCCTCTTTCTCTGGGTGGGAAGGGTGGTCCTCACTCTCCCTCATCACTCAGTATAACTGTCCGCTCTCTCTGGTCCTATTCACACTGAAGTAACTCTTTAATCGCAAGGCCGTTCACGAAGTCTGGATGTTTCTGTTGGGCCTTTTTTAGTCTACAAAATTAGAACATTTGTATCCTGAAACCATGCAGGACTAAAACAAACAAACAAACAAACAAACAAACAAACAAACAATACACATGGCAGGAACATCCAGTGCTGTGAAACTGTCAGCTGGTCCAGAGAGAATTCCGAATTAATCTTTAAACATGGCCGAGTTCTTCCGAGCCAAATCTGTCCGGGTTAAATAGAAAACGTTTCTCTATCAGTCCGCCTCGCCTCATCTCTTCAGCCTCGACTCTTATTCAGCATCACAATGCCTCTCACTGCAGCTCAGCCCGGGAGGATATTTTTAACACGGGATCAATTCTGCAAATGAAGTGCCCCCCCCGCCAACCAGAGGTGGAAAAGGGAGAGAGCGAGAGAGAGACGGCACAAATTGATTTCCAAACCCGAGGGTTCCCAAATTGTGCACATTGGCCACACATCTCCTCTGGCTCGAGTCAGTTGAGGAATCGCAGCGGTTCACAGGCTTAAGGAGGCCGTTTTAATTGGAAGGGAAAGCGTGACCGAATGAGCGGCCAGGCTTCGGGCTTCCGGCCAAACGCGTTTATCAGCCGCTGTCAGGTGTGTAATTTACCATCACATTCCGCTCTCAGATAAAACAAGGCAGAACGGCCAAATCCAGTCCTTCACAACATCCTGTGCACAAATCCATTCAACACACACAAATACACAGATACAGCTTTTCATACAGCATCAGGACATCGGGGGCACAAACTAGAGATGTCACAATTCACAAGATTCATACACTGTGCAAAAGTCTTGACCTCCTTCATTTAAATTTATTTCAATTTGAATCACCTTGTTGGTGCAAAAATATGATTTCCATTCTGTCAGGCTGTCTTGTTTTTGGCATACTGAATAGATTAATGAAAGAAACAAACGTTTTACTGCAACAAGCTGCAAAGTGCCAAAAGATACAGGGTGCCTAGATGAAAGTGTTCCAAGCACCAACAGTCCCGGCTCAGGAGGACGGAATGAGAAGACATTAAGGACTAAAGACACCTGTGGGACTTAAACACACCTGGTAGGTCATTTTTAACCACTACAGTTGAAGTTTGCAACAGGCACTTGCTGGACCTTCACTCCAGAATCTTCACGAAGGTCATACAAGGCGTCGTCCTGTTGACACCTTTAGCACTCAGATAAAACAAACAGGTTGACCTTTTTTTGATCATTTTGCACTGTTTACAATGAGAAGGAGCGATACGCCCAAACTAATCCGCTGCTCTCTCTTGTCAGCTCTTCTAATTGGTTTTAATTATAGATGCAATTATTCTAAATAATGAGATGAATTTAATTATCGCCTATTTTTCTGCACTTGCAGCGATAATCTGCCGCACAGGTTAAAGTGTTTTTATGGAGATCCCGAAACCCTCTGGCATAATAAAAATTATAATTATCACAGAATATTTTTTCTTCTTTTTTTCGCCCCCACATACAAATTTACTCGTGAATATTTAAGTGCGTTAGTCTTGGAGACAAGGCCATGTGGCTTGGGCAAAGAAAGGTGAGAATACAGAGCACCATAATTTACAATAATAAAGATTTAAAATAAAAACACGATTACAGACTCGGATTGTTTAATATGTTTTACATTTTGTTACTAAAATGAAAAAGAATTTTTAGAATTTATGTACAGGATGAAATGCATGGGGTTGTTCCTGATAAAGTTTTGGGAACTCGGCTATCGTCCCTTCTAAGAAGGTAAGAAATCTTGGTGTTACGCTAAATGAAGATCTGTCTTTCTTGCCGCAGGTCGCCCAGATCTCTAGAACATGCAGATACCTTCTCTACAACATCAGAAGA
>JBBPDC010000135.1:27932839-27944511 GCA_037974485.1 Hemigrammopetersius urotaenia
GTGTGTGTGTGTGTGTGTGTGTGTGTGTGTGTGTGTGTGTGTGTGTGTGTGTGTGTGTGTGTGTGTGTGTGTGACAACAAGAGAAGTGTGTGTTGTTGTAGTGTGTTGTCGACAAATGTGAAGAAGAGAGGAAAAAAATTCCGTCTCTGTTCTGCCAGACTCCTGAACACTCTCCTCACCAGAGTCCTCCAGTTTCCCGCCTGAGAAGGTAAGAATGCATGTGTAAACACACACAGCAGATCTTCTCACCCTCAACTTTGCATTGAGCTTCACTTATTGTAACCCTTAGAACCTTGAGGGTGTTTTTGTCATCTACAAATATTTATATTCACAAGTAAGTGTGACACACACCCTTCCACCCCTACACTCACACACACCCCTCCCACCCACCCTCTCACACACCCTTCCACTCACTACACTCTCACACACACCCTTCCACCCCCACTCTCACATACACCCCTTCCACTCACCCCCATACTCACACACACCCCTTCCACCCCCACATTCACATACACCCCCTCCACCCACCCTCACACTCACATACACCCCTTCCACCCACCCCCACACTCACACACACCATGTCCACTCACACTCGTACACACCCCTTCACACGTGATGACAATTAAGGATAGCCCTCAAAGCTCTGCGCCTTTCATTTAATCTTTCTTTTGCTTAGTCTACTCAATATGCTAAAGATAAGACAGCTGAATTGGCAGAAAATAATATTTTGGTGCTGACAAGGTAATTCAAAGTGAAATATAAAGAAATGTTAGTAAGAAAGATATATTAAAACATAAATGAAAAAAAAAACCTTGTGTGATGACCTGCAGCAGTTTCTGTTCAGAAAGAAGCCGTGAGCAGGATCTGATCTGAAGATCGCCCCAGTCCAACTACAAATTAAACAAAAGATGGATGTGAAACAGCAGAACGTTCCTTTTGTCTTCTGAATTAAATGATTGATGATCGATTCTCCAGGTTGAAGTGATGCAGCCAGACAAGAAACTTTGAGAAACATAATGATGCTGGCTGCACAGAGCCTGAAACTTCTGATAGAAAAATAAAGGGCAACTGCTGGCCTGGAGCTACTGCTCAGCTTTGATTCTGCCAGAGTGAGAACAAACAAAAAAAGTTAAAATCTGACCATTCAATACAGCGTTGTGAGGAGGGGGAGGGCAGATCAGGAGAATGTAAAGTTTTATATTGAGGCGCCCAGGGCGAGGCAGGCTGGGTGGCAGAAGAATGAAGAGTTGTTTTCTGGAGAGAATAAATGCATGCGGGGGTCTGATCAAATGAAAGAAGGAATGAAAAAAACAACAGATCCTCTGTTGTTCCGGTGCTGATTCAGTCTCAGGACTTTCACAGCGGAGGGCTCACACTCTCCACACGCTATATTGGAAACCCCTGTGAGTTGGCTCCACACAATTTTTTTTACCATTTATCTTTTCATCCAGATATTCATTTTCTCTTTTATGTGCACAAACATTTACAAACGAATTTGCCTCATCCATAAGATGCTGCATAGTTACCGAACATAATAAAAATAATTTGTGCACTCAACATGAAACAGCAGGACCCTAATTCAGCTCTGTATAACGCATTACTAATTCTAATTTACGACAATAGTGAGGTTACACTTTACTGCATCACAGTTCCACATGGCACTGTTGTATTTTTGGCATAGTATTTTATTTATATTTGATTTTATTCTATTTTGTTCTATTCTATTCTATTGTTTTCTTAAATTTTGCTGCGCCTAACTTTGGATCACACACACGAGTCCGGGATGCCTGCGAGAACACACCCACAGCAACCCCGCACCACCTTCCTCCTCTCTCTGCAGTTTTAAGCAACAGTTCCTGAGGGACTTCCAAAGACTCTCGTTTTTAATCTTAACAAATAAGAAACATTTAAGAAGGAATGTTTTTTGATTGTTAAGACACACTGTGACCTACAGATGAATCATTCAAGCATAACAAAGGACATCTGGCTTAATTCCTGAACCAGTGAAGAAACAGGTGCAGGTGATTCCAGATGATAAAGCAGTGATCAGTATACTGGTGGTGCTGAATTCTGAGTGGCTGGAACTCCTTTATCTAGGCTCCTTTTATCTTTAGGCAGTTTAACGGTCTGAAAAAAAGTTTTTTGCAATTTTTTACCTTACCTTTTTTACCTTACTGTGTTATAAAGCATTTTCTCAGTAAACATTTTATAATCGGATCGCTTGCAATATGTTTTTCTTTTTTCACAAAGCAAGGCCAGACCTTTGAAACCCTCTCAAAGTGTTTGTATAATTCAATAGCCATGCACAAGCATGTCAGAACAAAACTGTAAACAAAATCCTGGAGAGTATTTCAGTATTTTATCAGTCATTGATTTTATATAAAATGACAGAATATGACTGTAGCTGTATGTCAAAACATATGAGCATGAAACAGTCTGAAGTGCAAACAGCGAGCATAAATACATTTACACTGGACCTACTGACACACTGGAAACACTGGACACACTGACACACTGGAAACACTGGATGTACTAGGGACACTGGAACCACGGGACACTTTGAACAGATGGACAGTGCTGTTTACATTTATCTCTGTTTAGAAGCACAAGGAAGGTGTTTCTAGTAAATTGGGCAATGCTGCATGTGAAGACTCCAGCTAGTACAGATTTTGTGGATTAAAAATCTGTATTTTGTGGATTAAATTCAGTAAACTGTGTATTGATTGAGTCTCCAGGTCCTGTGGAAAATCAAACCCAGCAATTAGTTGTTAAAGAGGGAAAAAGACTGGAATTAATTTTGCCAGACATGGGGTACTTCAGCAAATCCTTGAGCGTGCACTATCAGGGTCAGTAAAGGTATCAATATCAGTATGTTATCAGTAACATCAGTATGTTATCAGGATATGTTTTCAGTAACAGCAGATACTCGAGAGTGTGGTACCAGTACTGTATCGGCAGACACTCGAGGGTGTGGTATCAGTAACATCAGATACTCAAGATATGGTATCAGTATCGATATCGGCAGTTACTCGAGGGTGTGGTATCGATATCGGCAGTTACTTGAGGGTGTAGTATCGATATCGGCAGATACTCGAGGGTGTGGTATCGATATCGGCAGATACTCGAGGGTGTGGTATCGATATCGGCAGATACTCGGGGGTGTGGTATCGATACCGGCAGATACTCGAGGGTGTGGTATCGATATCGGCAGATACTTGAGGGTGTGGTATCGATATCGGCAGATACTCGGGGGTGTGGTATCGATATCGGCAGATACTCAAGGGAGTGGTATCAGTATCTGTATAGGTATCACGATTAGTACATAATTTAGGGTGTGCTGTCAGTATTGGTATCAATCAAGCCCTGGTTATAAGCAGGGGATATATTGAACAAAAAATTTACGTGATGATAGCATGTGGAGCCATTTCTCTGTGTAACGCCCCCGCTAAATGCCATAAATGTAAATGTAAATGTAACACCCCTCGTACCCCACCTGTCCTCACTTAGAATTTCACCTGTCTTAAGCCTCTCCTTTCACCAGATGTTGTTCTATGTAGTTTTCTATGTGTTTCAGGTAGTGTTTGAGGGATCTATCTGTGCTGTGTGCTCTGTTTCTTTGTGTGTGTGTTTGCGTGTTTGTGCTTTGTTTCTTGTGTTTATTTATTACTCATGGATTTTGCAGTGGATCCAGCCTCCAACACCACCTCATTTCTCTTCAACACAGTCCTGACCCAAACCAAAACATCACAGTTCTGTTGATGTTCCACACTTCTTTTTGTCAAACTGAATCAGGAATTGTATTCTTCTTTGCAGTTTTTTGTTCCTCATTTTATGATGTCACACTCATACTGGGTCGCGATTTCACATTAATTTCCCTCAAAAGGAAATTAAAACATAGACTTCACCACAATACCGTATCAGTTGCAATCAGTGATTAATAAGCTCAAATTCGCACCTCATAAATAAATAAATAAATAAACAAACAAGGAGGTTACTGAACTATTTTATTGCGTTGCCATGGATACAGCTCGGTAATTTTCATCTTAATGCCAATTATGAGGCCAGTGTGGTCGTCGCAAGACACAAGGAGAGATGCAGCTCGCCAGTCTTTTGTCAAATTTTGCATTATGTTTTTATCACGCCTTCATTTCCTGCATGTTGCTCAACAACCATAAATCTAAAGGCGCAATTCTGAAAGGACGGTTTGACTTATTCATCTATAGAGTAAGAAAACTGTCCAACAGGTCAGAGCACGATGTGTCCTTCAGTTCTGCACTATTCATCAAACAGTTTCTAAAGGACAGAGACTGGCACAACCCTGAAAATAATGGCCATATCTGACCTGTTTAATTTACAGTTTCAGAACAATTCAGGGAAATTCATATATATAAAATTCATAAACATATCACTGGCTACTTTATTATGAACACAACCTTGTGCTTCAACTTACTGACACCTTGCTTGGTGTTAAAGAGTTCTCTGTGAACTCTTGATAAAGCATCTGATCCAAACCACAAGATGGGACTGCAGGTTTCCGATAAAGTGGGCAGGGAGAAGGGTGGGGCCACATGGAAGGGGTTTCCGATAAATTGGTCTACAGATCAAGGTGGCGCTGTGGGTAGGGGTTTTCCGTTAAGGTGGCTGTGGAGCACAGTGGGTCCAGGGGGGTATCTGATAAAGTGTCCGATGAGCAGGGTGGGACCAGATGGGAGGGGCTTCCAGTAAAGTGGCCAGAGATTGGTGCAGAGTGATTGGTGCACCAGAACAGATGCGTTTTGTTGACTGTAAATTAGCCACAGCATTTTTTGTGCGGGGCATTCTAATGACCTCCTCCAGTAAACATCCGAAACCCATCCGGGTGAAATCACACGGGCCGGACCGAAGAAAACGGCTCGCATATTGAAATTGAAAGGCATGAAATTAATATTTACATTGAGAGCGGGAAGTGACAGAAAGCAGGGATTTGTTCAGCAGCGCAGATGAAGGGCTTTTTCTGAGGAGTGAGATGGGAAATATGGAAATGCAGAGCATGGGGGGAGGGGAGCGCCGAGCCGAATGCTAAACGCCAAATCGGGAAATGACCCATCTGGAAACAGGCTGGGGGGTCTGGCAGCTGTGTGTGTGTGGAGGGGGGGTCACGGGCCAACAGGGGAATTTCATTAAGACAATGTTTCAAATAAACAAACAATCAGACAGACAAAACGAGAAACAGCAGACGCCCCACTACAAAAATAATCCGCTTGAAATTGAGTTTGCTCAGATCAAGAGCATCTGATGAGTCAGAGCCTCGTCTGGGCCTCAGTCTCGGCGGAACAAGAGTAAACAACATGTCACCTCAGTAACTGGAGGTAAATAAAAAAGGAAATAAGACCTTGTACGTAATTTACACTTTTCTAGAACGCAGTTTACACCTAGTAACTTAAATATTAAGATTATATTATATATTCTATATAAAAATGCAGGTGTGAACACAAAATCTGACAATCTGATCAGTCTGATATCTTAAATCCTCTTTTTGCAGCCCCCCCGCCAGTGGGACTGAAATTCACTTTGTAGATATATTTACTAACATAATCCAGTCAAATGTAGACGTATGCATCAGTATTGGTATCAATCAAGCCCTGATTATAAACAGGGGATGCATTCCAAAATATGGAATTTATGTGATAACGTGGAGCCATTTCTCCTGTTCCAGTGTTTGGTTGCGTTATTGTTTGCGCCCCTCGTACCCCACCTGTCCTCACTTAGAGTCTCACCTGTGTAAAGCCCCTTCTCCCACCAGATGTTGTTCTATGTAGACTGAAATTAAACTTTTTGAAATGGTTACTAACATGTAGATGTATGCAAAAGAAATGAGCATCCTCATTTCTTCATATTTTCGAATTCCAAAGACCCAGACTTTAATATAGTCATGAGGAACAGTTCTCCAGGCTTCCTGAAGGACTTTCAAAGACTCTCATTTTCAGTCGAGTCCTTGATCTTGACCAGTTTCAGAGGAATGTTTTTGTTTGTTAAGCCACTCAGTGACCTACGTATGAATCATTCAAGCAGAACAAAACCCATCTAACTTAAGGCCTGAACCAGTGAAGAAGCAGGTGCAGATGATTCCAGATGATCAGGCCAGTGATTAGTTTATTTGTGCCACAAAATATAGTCACCATGTATTTTTATGTGCCAAAAATAATACTTGCATTATGGGCAGATCAGCTGTTCATGGCATGAAAAAAATTAATAAATAGATGGAAAATCTTTAGGCCTTAAAAGATGGATTCATTTGGAACCAAATCTTAGCAACTCAGAGAAGAACCAGAGAAGATCTACTGAAAACAAGCTGGGGATGATTCTGTTTAGAAAAAAAAATTGCCAACAGGATAAAAGCAGTGGTTTTTCAGATGGTTGCTAGGGTGTTGCTATGAGGTTTCTATAAAATTAAAGGTGGTTTCTAAGGTGTTGCTAGCCATCTGCTATGATATCTCAGGTGGTTGCTAGGGTTTTGCTAGAAGGTTATATTGCATGATTGCTAAAGTGTTGTTAGGAGGTGACTGAGGTGTTGCAAGTGTTGCTGTGTGATTACGGTGGTATCTCTGGTGGTTGTGTGGGTGCTGCTAGATGGTTGCTGTACATGGTATGGTATGGTATGAGAGGAGGAGACATCCTAAAACGAGTGGAAAAGGCTTGATCTAATATCAGAACTATCATCAGAAGAACCTGATCAGGCACTCTTTGGTCCAGAAGTGACCGCAGATAAGTTTAGATTTGTGAGTCTGATGGAAGGAATTGTTCTTGAACAGAATAATCTCATACTCACTCGTCGTCTCACCAGGGAGAAAAAACAAGACTTATCGCCTTCGTGTGAGATCACTTCGTCGGCTAAGAGTGAGTTTTCTGCAGTGGAACAAATGTGGATGTTATTAAAAGAATTCGGGCAGTGTTTCGGTGGGAGCTGTCAGCAGCCGAGCAGTGCCGCAGAGTTAAAACTGCCTGAGAAAATTAATTACACACAGAGAGCTGTTATGTTTTTGCTTCTAATTACAACAATTTCAGGCTTGAGAAAGTTTTGATCGGCCAATTTGGACAGGGGTTAATGGGTCAGCTTGATTTCGCTTGGCAGAGGCCGCAGAGAAACACGAGAAACTGAAACCCGGCAGACAAAGCGGGGTGAACACACACACAGAACAAGAACTTCTGCTTTGTGAAGGCCAGCAAAAATCTGAGCTGCTTGACAATACACACACTATCTTACGCACGCATGCACACATTCACTCCCATCCACAAAAACCTTTTGCCATTCAAAAAAGTGTGGCGCATTTACTGAACATCATGCAGTGCTAATGACACACACACACACACACACACACAAACACACACACACACACACACACACTCTCTCTCTCTCTCTCTCTCTCTCTCTCTAAAAAAATGCTTTATACCCTTTATTTGATCATCATTAGACTTTCTAAATGCCTGTATAAACTAGTGTACACATAATAATGCATGTTTTACTGTTTTCCATCAGACTTCAGTGACTGTGGCTAATCCAGAGTAACTATAGTTATTGTGCTTTAATAGTAAATGATAATTCAGTAAACACACATAGCTATATGCAGTGACCGCCCACACACATCAAACAACATCCATCCATTCTCTGAACTGCTTATCCTAAACAGGGTTCGAGTGGTGTCGGAGACTATTCCAGCACTCATAGGGCAAAAGGTGGAGAAACACTATGGACAGTTACCAGTCCATCACAGGACAAGTCAAATAAAGTGTAAATAATTTTCTGAGCTACTGGCAACAGGATGGCTGACAGAAACACAGCAGCACTGAACGTAGCATCACAGCTCTAATACAGGTTTACATCTTACTGGGTGTATTAGCACTTTGTGTCGACAATATCATGCCCACCACACAAGTCAGAAAGTTCCCAGAAGCCCTGGATCAACAGTCAGGTACGACACATGCTGCGTACTCGCTCTAATGCATTCAGACCAGGCAATGAGATGGGAGTACAAGACTGTGAAGTACGGACTGAGGATAGCCATCACATCGGCCAAGAGGCAGTACAGAGAGAAGCTGGATGGCTTCTATTCGTATGCTGACCCTGGGCACATATGGCAATACCTGCAGCACATCACAGAGTATAGGGCCACCACAGGTACCATCAGCTTTGCAGGCAGCCAGCTGGATGATCTCAACACATTCTACAAAATACTGGTGTGTCGGGGTCTGAGTACTAGCACTGAGTGTTCGTTTAAATATAGCTTATAGCATAAGTGAAAACAAATAAAATCAAGGATAAACAAAAATGGCTGGAAAAAATGCCACGAAGCAGAAATAAAAGCTATTTCTGCTTCATTGCATTTTTGTCCACTCATTTCTGTCTGTCCTTGATTTTATTTGTGCTATAAGACCCAGACACACCAATATTTTCTGCATCATTTCCCAAACGCAGCAAAAAAATAAATTGCACCCTAAAATTTGCATAAAAATGTCATATTTATTATGGTAGACATATCAGGCAGCAGGCAGCAGATTCATAACCACCAGTGTGAACAATTTTTGACACTTTTCACATCTATATTATGCAGAAATTTTAGAAAACAGGTGGACTTCCCCTTTAAACGGCAAGTGTGTTGAATATGGACGGTTGTAAAAGTGTGTTCGATCACGAACAATAATAGCTGCAATAAACTCTACAAACACAATCAGCTGTTTTATTAGGGACTTATATTTATTCGTCCCATTGGTCTAATCTGTTCAGATTGTTCAGGCACAAAATTGTTTATCAGAGCCCTTCGTATGACAGCTTTTACAGCTTCTACAAATAGCCGCCCCCTCCTTTACAGTTGTTAAAGCAATAACCTGACAATAAGGGAGGTGGATAGATGGCGAGTCGCCCTGTAAAACAGCTTGACCGTGTCCAGACGCCCTAAATCAAAAACGAGTCTCTGTTTAATCCTCACAGCCTTCAGTAAGACAGAATAACAACAAAGAGGCCTGGAACAGAAGGAGAGGAGCCTTCTGTCCAAACCGTAAGCCCACTTATGAAGAAAAGGTACCAAAAAACATCTGTCATTCTAGATGACCCCTTCATCATGACGATGTCTAAATAAATCTCAAAATAAACTAAATAAATTTCAAACCACAGATACATTTGCACTAGAAAAATTGGTTGCCAAGGTATCTGTGATGGTTGCTAGGGTGTTGTTAAGTAGTTGCTATGGTGTTGAAAGTGGTTATCAGGGTGCTGCTAGGCAGTTACCATGACATTGCAGGTGATTGCTAAGGTAGTTAGCCATCTGCTGTGGTAACTATGGTTGTTGTTAGGGTTACTATGGTGTTGTAAATGAATGCTAAAACTTTAGGGATTAAGCTTTATCTACCAGATCTTTTAATAATAATGAAATTTAAGCGGTAGTGCAACTATATATAGTTACACACTATGTATTTGTTATACTTGCATCACCTCATTTAGTCAAATCGGATTTTACTGGTGTTCTATAAAGCTTGTTCAACTTCACAAAAGAAGAACTGCAAACACTTGAAAGTTTTTTCACACAGAAACTGACTCTGATGAAGGTCTAGAGGAGTGACCACACACTGAGCACCAACAGATGGACCACAGTCTCTTAACTGGAGCAAACAGGTTAAGGGTTTTCCAATAAAGTGGCCATGGAAGTAAACCTCTCTCTCATACTCCAGTTGCTGCATAAATAATCGGTTATTAGTGAGTGAGATCCATAGAGATCCATGACTATCACTTCATTCTCACTCTCTCTCAAGCACGAACGAGTGCAGACACTCATCTCTCCCCGCAGGCAGCGGAGGGAATCCGTCTCGTTGTGTGCTGATAGGCTGAGTCAGCGATGTGTTACACGAAGGGGAAAAAGAGGCGAGGATTGTGCTTCTCTTCCTCTCCTCTGTTCTTCTCCCTCGTCTCCCTCGTCTCCCTCCCTGCACTCCATTAGAGCGTCCCTCTCTCCTCGAAGCCTGGCATTATCCCGGTCTGTCTGTCTGCTCAACTAAGCTTTAAAAGGGCCCAAGACGCCCAACTGGGTCCGCCGGCTGGAGCTGGTGACATTTCAGCTCCAGCTGTGTTTTTTTTTTCTTCTGCCCATTAATGTTCTCCTGATGGGACTTCGCCTGCACTAAAACACACAGAGCAAAAAGCTCCACTCATTCTTCTCCTCCTCCTTTCTTTTCTCACTCCATTATTTGGGAATTTGATGGCTACGGCGACCCGGAAATAAATCTGCATTAAGTGTGGAAATTAGCGTCACTAAGCAACAGCTCGAACACGACAGCTCAACCAAGCGAGGATTTACATCCCTGAGAAAAAAATGTCAGAGGGTCATGCCTGGTCCCAGAGGGGAGGGGGGCACTGCTCAGTGGATCCACCTACAAGCCGTGATGAACTCGTTAAGAAGCTATTTAGTGAGGACTGTTAAAAACTAAGCCAAACTAAACAACTCTACTGAACAAATCTTTTTAATGGAACATGCAGGAGCTAAAAGACCAGTGGTCCAAGAACCACCAGGGCATACTAAAGCTATGATAACATATAATATGCAACATGAAATATGTAATGTATAATAATGCAATAAATTATGCATATGGGGGTGGGATTTCCTGGACTGCACACAACACCACTGAACACTCAACCCGATTTCATGACTTTTTGTGCAGCCATCACAAAATACAATTTAATCTAAATACGTGCTGCGATCATGATTTAGGGCTTTTTTTTTAATGCGAGGACAACGCTTCACTATCCTATTTATTTTAATATGCAGTGTGTAACATCGCCAGTATCTACACTAACTGGTGAGTAGGGTTAAGGTTAAGGCAATAAATCGACTCATTCTTTCTCTTCTACTGTTACTGGCGATGTTACACAGTGCACATTAAAATACTTAGCATAGAGAAGCATTGTCCTAGCACAGAAAAGTGAAGCGTTGTCCTCACATGAAAAAAAGCTCTAAATTGTGATCACAATGCATATTTTGATTAAAATTGTATTCCGTGATGATTGCAGGAAAAGTTGTAAGACCGGGCTTAAACACTATACACTACGCACTGAACACTACAGCACTGAACACTATACACTACACACTGAACACTACACACTACAGAACTGAACGCTACACACTGAATACTACAGCACTGAACACTATACACTACACACTGAATGCTACACACTACAGAACTGAACACTACACACTGAACACTATACACTACACACTGAACGCTACACACTGAACACTACAGCACTGAACACTACAGCACTAAACACTACAGCACTAAACACCACACACTGAACACTACACCACAGAACACCACACACTACAACACTGAACACTACACACTACAACACTGAACACTACACACTGAACACTACACACTGAACACAACACCACAGAACACCACACACTACAACACAGAACACTACACACTACAACACTGAACACTACACACTGAACACTACACACTACACCACTGAACACTGCACCACTGAACACCACACATTACACCACTGAACACTGCACCACTGAACACTACACATTACACCACTGAACACTGCACCACTGAACACCACACATTACATCACTGAACACTGCACCACTGAACACTACACATTACACCACTGAACACTGCACCAATGAACACCACAC
>JBBPDC010000135.1:27946314-27969247 GCA_037974485.1 Hemigrammopetersius urotaenia
TAGATCTTTAAGTCCATCTCATGAAAAATCGGAGCAGAAACAAAGGTGTTGCGTTTATATTTTTGTTGAGTGTAAATAAGATTGAACCCCCCTCATTTCTTCAATATCCAGACTTTCTTGTATTTTTAATGTAGTCTTGAACAGTTCTTCAGACTTTCAAAAACTCACATTTTCAGTCCAGACCCTGAACCTGCCCAGTTTCAGAGGAATGGTTTTTGTTTGTTAAGCCAATCAGTGACCTACATATGAATCGTTCAAGCAAAACAAAACACATCGAACCAGTAAATGCAGATGATGCCAGATATACCAAAGACTTTTGCAAAGTACTGTTTGATGCATTATTGTTTGATTATATGTATCAAATTAGAATTGAATAATATTTGATAATAATAAGAAAACTATATAAGCGAACATAAACATCATCTCTTTTATCCCGTGGCCAATTCTAAAGTCTCGTTCAGCTGAGTGATTGCTCTACTGGGATTAAGTTGTTGCTCAGCAGTTTCTCAGCTTGATCATTTAATAATTTGAGTTTCTGTTATTTAAGGACAGGTTTCCAAACAATGACCATCCCTGGATTAAAAATTCCAAAAAAACCTCAGACATTAGTCAAACAGATGTAACTGATCAGTTTTCAGTATTTTATAGTCTGCAGTAACACATTATTTGGCCACAATAGCTCCATATATTGGTTTGATCTTTAGTAAGCTCATATGTTCAGTTCAGGCTTGCTTTTTGTGCTTCTTCTACTGACTCAGAACTTGTCTCTTCAGGTTTGGTAGATAGCTAAAAGCACACAGACCTAACCCAACCTTCCTCCGTTTTTAAAAAAACATCATTATCTCTTTTTCCATCTATCTCTCTCTTTCTCTCCCTCTCCCTCCTCCTCTCCCTCTCTCAGATGAACTGGCTCCCTCAGAATGCAGCTCCCTGTCTGACAGCCTGAATCTGGATGACGGTGAGTGAGAAGCCTAAACCGTACAGCGTGAAGTGAATCAGGTTCCCAAAATGAATCAGGTCCTCAAATCAACCTATGTGAGCTGGAATTATACAATGTACACAAAAACATCCTCAAACTGAATCTGATCCTCGAATAATACAGTGTTACCCGAATACATTGATCAAATATGTTGATCACTGTCCTGTTTGAAGGTGTGGTTGATCTTACTTGATGTTTTCCTGTGTGTGTGTGTTTGTGTAGATGATGACGGAGGCCAGCGTCCGCGGTCTCGTTCTGTTCAGTGTTCGCCTTTACTCAGCGCTGCTCAGCCCAGCCTGGACTACGATCCAGACAGAAGATCCTCAGAGAGTGACACACACCACGACAGAGCACTCAGCAGGTCTCTTTAACAACACCATGTGCTGCATCAATAAGTAAAAATATTAAAATGCTTACATAATTATATTTAATTACAAAATGAACCAACATGTTCTGGATCCTATTGTCAAAGGTCAAAAATGTCTTTCAGCAGAACAAGACTGACATGATGTGTTCAGGTTAACATGCTTTCTGTGTGTGTGTGTGTGTGTGTGTGGGTAGACTGGAGTATGATGTGCAGGGTGCTGGTCATTATTACAGTCCTCGTGAGGTTTCCTCAGCCGGCAGCAGCCCTTATAAAACCGTTCCTCGGAGACAGGTGGAGAACCATGGTAACGGCCAGAGCCCCATGACCCGCAACGCATACAGCAGCAGCCAGCTGGGGTAAATAAATACATAACAATATGGGCAAAGTGTCTAATCTCAGTTCCGAGGAACAGCAAGGTGAAAGCAACTGTTATCTGGCGGGGCAGAGGGCAAGGGCAGGGCAGGGCAGGGCAGGGCAGTCCTCCCTCTCCCCATCACTCAGTATGACCAGCCCCTCTCTCTGGCTGGGTAGGGTATTCATCCCTCTCCTTCAGTATAACTATCCTCTCTTCCTCTATGGGTGGTTAAGTTGGTCCTCCCCATCAATAAGTGTAACTGCCCTCTACCGCTCAGCATTAACCTTATTCTCTGTCTGGTTGGGCAGAGTTGTGCACCCTCTCTCCAGTCACTCAGTACGATAGCCAGTGCAGGTGTCTCTCTTAGAAGGCATATCAGAATTAGTGGTCATTGTTCTCCTCCAATCGTGTTGAGGCTGTCCAGAGATATTGCAGCTTAAATTGTGGGGAAATTCCAGAGGTTCATACAAAAAAATATCTCTGTTATTATTCTCCAACAGTCCTGCAAGCCCTCTCCACGGTTTCCGGCACCGCAGCGGCAGTCTGGAGTCCCAGTCGCAGCTCCTCCACTATCCGGGCTCGGACCGGGCCGTTTTCCCTGCGTCGCCAACTCGCCGCAGCAACAGCAGTGAAATTCTGGATGACTGTTCGTCATACACCAGCCTGTCCAGCCCATGCCCATCCACACCTCCGTACCGCACACTGGACACCCGGACGCACGAGTACCGGCAAAACCGCAAGGTGGAAATCTATGGAAATACGGGCAGCATGCCCAATCTGGTGCCCAACAGCTACAGCGGTGCTTATAACTACCCCCCGCATACCCACTATGGGCCCACTGCCTATTATGTCGCGGGATACCCCGCCTCTGACTATGAGCCATACACCAATGGTTCCTACATGTACGAAAGCGAACTGGAAGGGCATTACAATGTCAATCCGTCGTACAATGGCCACGGTTACCATGGGAACAGCCGCAATGGACATTACGGGATGGAAGGGATGGACGGTCTGTCTCAGAATCCCTATGCTACAGTGAGGCCGCCGCGGAGCAAGCAGGGGCCCCGGAATGAGCTGCTGGCTAAAAGCATGCAGAAAGCTCTGGTGGTAGAGCACCTCCGAGGGTGGTACAACCGCAACACAGGGAATCGTGAGCATGGGGCCCGGGGCCTGCTGTGCAGCTACGATTATGACAGGGGATCCCAGCACAGCCTCGGGTACCAAACGCTGCCCGCTCCGTTCAGCAGGTCCAGCAGAGCCGACTCGTACTCATCAGGTAACACTAACACTTCATCCACTGCTGTATTACAAAGCCTATACCCAACACAGTGTTTGGTGCACAAATCCAATTTATTTCCCAAAGTTCAGTCAAGACATATTTATCACTTTATCATAATCACTTCTAGTACAGGAGATAATAATACCACTAGGAAAAATTCAGTAACTACAATGAATGGTGTAGTACCTGCCATCAGTTGTGGGGCAGTAGTGCTTAGGGAGTTGCCCTTGCAATCGGAATCACTGGTGTTTGAATCCCAGTGAGGTATCCTTGAGCTGTATCCCTGGCTGCCCGCTGCTTCACTTGGTGAGTGGGTTAAATGAAGAGGAAGAACTTTGTGCTGTTCTCACTGAGTGCTGTGGTGTGTTCACCTGTGACAAATAGACACTTTACACATTTTACATTTGTTCAGTATCTACTATTAATTATTCAGTAGCTACTACAAATGATTTAGTATGTGCTATGAATTATTCACTACCTGGTAAGAAGCATTATGGATCAGCTATGAATTCTTCAGCATATACTGTATGTAATTTAGTAGACAGACAGACAGATAGACAGACAGGCACTTGGTTGTCTTATAAATAAGCTTGAACAACATCTGAAATTTGTCTTAGGGATCAAATTCATGATTACTACATACAGTCCTGAGATCCATAATGTTGTTTCTTTTGCCCTTTATTTCTCTTAAGTGGGGTTCAGAAGAAACAAGTCAGACTTTAGATCTCCAAATAAAAAGAAAATGAATCGTTTCAATGGCGAAGAACCTACAATATTTCAAGGTTGATTTATCACCACTAAGCATACATTGTTTCAATGTTCTTCAGTAATTTCAGTGTTCACTCAGCATCTATTTATTTCCCATATTGAAAAAGTCACAAAATATCAATACAGGATTAAGGTTTTGTTACCATTAAATTGAGAATGCAACCAAAAAAATCATTTTAATTACTGTTGGTTCTTTAACACTCACGATAAATCTATGCATTAAACCAGAAATCTGTTTAACCTCATGCTTTCTAGGTTTATGTCTGATGAGAGAAAGAAAAGAGTGTTGTGAGCAGTAGAATATTCCTCTGGGTTGTTTGCTTTGATGAATGTTGATGTGTGATTATGTCCTTAACCCCTCCTCCTTTCTCCTGCTGTAGTTTCCTCCACGGCGAGTGGGGGGGTGAGTTGTTACACTCCCGCGGTGGCAGGCCTTGGTGACAGCGAGCTGGACGGGGACGAGGCGCTGACCCCTCAGCCTGCCTGTCCTGGAGCATACAGCGCCACCTACAGCCACAGCCCCACACACAGCAGGTCAGTGACAACACACACCGCTCTTCAAAAGCTTATGGACACCGTACTCTCCTTTAAATGCACTTGTTAACTCGTTTCATCACATAATAGATCATTAAATATCTCACACTCGTCTGGTGATCCACATTATATTTATATAATTATATTAGGTTTCTTTTTGAAGGTCATAATGTAAAATTATTTAGCAAAGAATATTGATATTATTGCATTAACATGCACATGCAAAGATTGTGCCAAAACTTTAAACTGTTAGTGCATCTACTTATTCAACCTACAGCAGTTTAGCCACGCCCATTCATGCTGAAGATCTGGATTTCAGGCCCATGGTGCCTTTGTAATAAGCTGCATCACAACTAATAATAAAAACAATAATCAGTCAAAATCACCTGCATATATCAGTCTTAGAGGTGTGGTAACAAAAACAGAGGGAGGTAAGAAACAGAGGGAGGTTAAATTGTAACTATTTATGGTACATAAAAATTCAAATGGTAATAGAAAGCTAAAATGAAGGTTCTGTAATGTGACCCTGTGGTCGTTTTTCAAGGTTCCCGGCTGAATGTGGTCCAGCTCGGCGCTCTGATTCTCTCTCGCATCCTGTGGACTCTGTGGAGGCATTCGGCACGATGGCCAGCTGCTCCGACTCCGATCACTAAACAAAGCACAAAAGGACAGGTGAGCTCTGAGCTCAGGTAAAGCCATCATTTATCATTACTCAAGACGAGCTGGGGCTTCAGACCACATACTGCTACTGAGTGCAACAGAACTGCACTTGTTTAAGGGCAGTAAGGGCCTTATAATTGCTAGGTTCAGTTCTGGTATTATATTTTATGAGTCTGCTGTGTCTTGGTTTGTGTTTCTCCATGTTTTGTTCCTTTCCGGCCTTCTTACAGACTCTCGCACATTCTGAAGGTGACTCAACTGTCTCTCCGTATACTGCAGAGCTGACTCGACTTTTATATAAACTAATAATAAAAACAATAATCATAAACATTAAAGAACAGAGAAAGAATAGAGAAATTAAAAGTATTTACCTTTATGCTATGGGTTTTCTGATTAGATGAGAACATTTCAAACTTTAAAACGTTTTTACTGTTTTTTTGGTTTTATTAACAGAATCTGGGATGCTGCGGTATCAAGGGCTGCAGGACCAAAAACAATCAGAGGCACAACAGAAACTGCACCTGCTGAGGCCGATATCGGAGTCTTTACTGTGCCTTGGAAGCGGTCGGGGTTCGGTCAACGACTGACGGAACGACCCGGACCTCAGAGGTGGAACCGTGTCAGAACCAGAGGTTCCAGAGACGTAGTTTAAACACTGAACCGACTTCACTCTCTCACTGGACCCAGCCAGTGAGGGACACTCGAGAATGTCTACATGTACAGTCCAGAGGCCTGCTAGAACACGTTACATCGCCTTTTTTAACCCCCGTGTTTTAATCCCAGCACTTTTTTTATTATCATGAACTTCCATAGTTAGAGGGTCAGTACCTACCATCTCTCATTCTGAAAATTACAATTAATATAAAAGTTAGTTATTGAGGGGTTCCCAGATGGAAAGCACTCTAATACGATTACAGTTGTTCTGCTGTAGACAAGGAGGTATTCTCTCTCCGAGTAGGGACATATTTCTGTTTTTAAGCACAATTTTACTGTTACTGTACAGTAAAAGTGGACTCAATTGTGTTAAATAGGGATAAAGTCATGTGGACTTAAAAACAAAAGAGCATGTAAATAAAAGAAACCTCTAAAAGGAACAGTTCAGCAGGGGAAGAAATCCAATGCACACCTTTATCCACTGATCCCAGTTGTGATCAATCAGTCGAGATGTGTCCAGTGTCCAGATTCAGCTTCCTCAGAATTAGAGCTACAAAGCTCACGTCACTAACGCTAGAAGTCAATAGTCCCAAAATCGTTAACCATTAACGCAGCCCCCGAGCTTCTCTGGACTCCCAAACCACATCCAGCTCTTCGTTAAGGTGAATCAGACTTGTGGATGTGGTTATGGACATTATGACTTACTGTGAGCTGTAAAACAAACTAAACTTCAAATGTGGAGACAAACACTGCAGCGTCTTTTGACACGGTAGGGTCTGTTTTCACAAACTGCCTCAGATGCAGTAGGAGAAACAGTGTCCTAAACCATGCCCACAAGTCTGATCCACCTTAATGAAGGGCTGGATGAGGTTTAAAGCTCCAGGGAAGTTTTGACAATGAAAAGATTTGGGTGAAAATGGACTTCTAGTGTTAGCCTCATTAGCCTCATGAAGAAAAGAAGCAAAATTTAGACTCCAGACACATCTCAACATCTGTGGTCTGTGGATAATAATGTAAATTTTTCAGTGAGAACTGTTTCTTTAACCCTTAGAAGTCAGGAGTAAATTTTTTGCTGTACTGTTTAAATGTAATTATGTAATTGGTTACATGTGCACATCTGGCATTTCTCAATCTATAAAATTATAGTAAAAAAACATAAAATGTAAAGGATATTTCTTCAAAATGAGACTTTCAAACAATTAAACATCTCAGATAAAAGTTTTAGGACTGTCTGGTTATCGAAAGTGGCAATGGTGACTTCTAAGGGTTAAACTTTGCACAAAAGGGGAATAAAAAAAATACTGTGAAAATTCCTCAAGTTTTAATTTTAATTTTAATTTTAAACACGTACGCCGATATTGTTGAGTCTACATTCAGAACGTTTGTCAGTTCCGTGCTGGAAAACATGGACTTTTATTTTTTGATCTGAATGTGTTGCTATGGTTACAGGATGTAGAAATCCCAGTGTTGTTGCTGTGTGTGTTGTGTAGAAGCATGTGTTGTACAGCACTGAGGTGTTTTTTATTGTGTAGGAGATCAGAATGTGAACCTGTGTGTTTTCCATCAGTCAGACGTTGATATTCGTGTAGTTTTTATGTCCATCATTATCGAAACAAAGGAATTAATAAATAAAAAAGTTGTCCACCCCCCTTTCATGGTCCAACGGGGTGTAAAGAATAAAAGAGTGTCTTTTCTTGCAACTATTTGTGTATTAATAGTTAATTCGGAGGTACAGAAAAAAAATCCATTTCAATTATTTACAAAAATTGAGCTAAACCTCCAGTTTGGGATGATCAAAATCTGATCCAAAAATTAACCGTTTCTTAACAGACCTAATTTTGTCTCCAGACTTTTGCACAGTACTGTATATTCATTTTCTACCTGTAAGTGTGTAAAAAAATGCCTTCTGACAAATTATATCCAGTCCAAAGAAAAGCTAAACGTTTAGAATATTATGTCTTAGCCTCCCCAGTCTCCAAACCTTTCTCCCATTGAGCTGCTAGGATGACCTGGACATACAAGTTTCAAATGCACATCAACAAAATGAGAACTGCTGCATGTAATGGTGCTGGGAGGGTTCTTTACAAAAATTACTGAAAAGTATGTGAATCTGAGCTGTTGTGATAAAGTCAATGGGGGTTATACTGAAACTCAAACATAACATTTTACATCCATTAAACTGCACTTGCAATGTATATAGTTACGCTTCAAAACCATTTACATTTGTTTTAAGTATTTCTAAAGTTTTCCTGTAATATAAGTTTGAAAAAGCAGCATATAGTTTATCTAAAAGATTTTATGGGTAGTTTATTACTAACTATACTGTATTTTTCCCATCCAAAAGTCTGTTTCAAAATAATTGCTTTTAAAAATAACTGCATATTTGTCAGGTTTTTTTTTTTTTAAATAAAAGTAATTTAATTAAAATGATTTTGACAGATGTGTATGAACACAGTGTGAGGGGGCCAATCACTGAATAGCTGTGATCAATGTCATCAATACAAAACAGGTTACACACACACAGGGAATTATACATTTTCCATGTTATCCATACCATAAATATCGTCTTTGTTATTCATACAAAGTTTCACAGCTTCTTTCTTACAGAAAATAAAAATGAAATTATATTTACATACTTTACGGTAAAACATTCAAAAGTTTTTTCTTCGGTGTGTGGCGCCCCCTGTGACTGCAATGAGAATAACACACAAGCATTAATCTGTCACAAAGCAGTCCATATACTTTTAAAGAGCACATCAAATAAATCATCACGAAAATGGCCATGGCTCCTCCTCGTTTGATTGGGAGGCCCATTGCTTGCTGCATAGACGATGTCACATTAAAAACCACAAGATAAAATGCATAGAAGGGCAGTGTGTTCACACAGCTTATTCTCCAAACACTGATTGTGTCTCACGCTGTGGAAACCACATTCACACTACTGCTGGGTCTCCTGACCCCCAGTCATAAACAGGTTGTTCATTTTCTGAGTGAAATAGTGCACATCCTCTAAATATGGCATTTTTCTGCATATTCTTGAACACAAATTTTCAACCTACTGGGAAAAAAATAGTACATAAAACATTACATGTGCCATAACCTTTGCACTTGTTTTAGTTTTCTCCATTATGTTACAATTAAACAGTCATTGTGCAGTAGAATGTACAGAAGTGTGTAAAGTATGTATTTTTGATATAAGCAGGGCACAGGCACACACATATACATATATATATGTATATATAGGGATAAGCTTGTGCACGCAAGCGTGTGTGAGTGTTTACTCTGTGTGGACACTACAGACCAAAATAAAAAGATTAGAAGAAAGCAGTAAAAATCTTTTTCAACTGTCCTATTTAAGCTCCACCCACTAATGCATTGCTAGGTTGTACAGTACAAGCTTTACAAGAGTGCTAGTCAAAATCCCTACAATGAAATACTGTAGCACACAATACTCACATTTTCAGTGTGTTTTTCATTCACACCCAGATTGTGTGTGTGTGAGACTGAACTAACAGGAGCACAGGACCTAATTCGCTATCCAACCTGCATCATTCTGAGGACAGTTCAGCCTGGCTGAACTTTTTGCCCAGCCTAGAATGCAGTAGTGGGTGGAGCCTACATTTGCAAGCATGTTCACTGACCTCAGGTTCACCCCTTTGGTGGACACTTAAGTCCCTTTCACACCTGGACTTCTTGAACAGGAATGTAACAGGAATGTCACAGCAATTAGCTGGGAAGTGTGAACCGGAGTCTTGAGTTCTGGATCCCAGTAACGTTGTAGGAGACACAGTAGTTAACTGGAAATTCCCAATACTGCTCATATGTCCGACTCCCGATACTTTCCCAAGAAACACAGCCACGCCTGGATTACAGCTGATGAAACCGAACGCCACGATTTGCGTGCGAAAATGTAACGGGAGGTTATTTTGTATTTCATGAAGAACAGTAAAGCAGAAACGCTCCAGGTATTTTGTGTGTGCGTGTGTGAACATAATCATTAGCAGTGAAGATCTCATGTTTTGTTTGTGCTGAGGGTTTAACACTCCTGAACAGCTTTTAACTCTTAAATACAAAGATCCCCATGGTTTCCAGCCCGACCTTAATCTGCTGCATCTGCACAACACAATCATCACATACAATATATTTCCCAGATGGATTCTGACTGACTTTAACTTGATTGATTTAGGATCCTTTACATTGTATAGGGCTCCTTTAATCACCACAATAAATGTTTGAAACACATTTGGTTTTTAGGGGAAAGTAGTAGTTATTCTACAGACCCACTCTGGCTGAAAGTTACTGAAGTATTCTTTTCATACTGTCTAATCTCTAAATATGTTAAAAATAATACATTAACAGTTACTTTTGGTCTGTAATGTGCGTGTGTGAGTGTTTGTATGTGAATGTGTGTATGCCACTGGGCTGCCAGTGCTGATGCTGCAGTAGACGTGACGCAGAGGGAAATGAGTGCTGGAAGGTGTCCAACGAGAAACTCGACTGCCTTAAAGGTGTAAAAACAGCGTAACTGTCTGATTTTTGCTGTTATAATGGGCTGTATTTCCTCTTTTTGGCATCCAGCTCTTCCGGCAGACCTCCTGCCTCCCTCCTCAATGCAGCACGACTATTGAACTTCATCTGTATAATACACACACACACAAAAAAAATTAAACTACATTTTATATCTACATTCACCCGTTAAAAAAAACAATTTTTATGATACTGAAACCTGACTGCCAGTGCTAATTTAACTCCTCTTGCTAAGGCCAGACGATGCTGGACTGGATCATACACTACCCATATAATAATAAATAATTAATTACCATTTATTCATAAAAAATGGTAAATCTATGTTTATGAAGAAACAGAAGATTTGTGCTCACCTCCCCCTCCACAGCCTCCTGCCGGGCCTTCCTCTGTTCCAGGTTTTGCTATAAAAGTGTAAAAATTGTTGTAAGAAGGTTATTCACAGAAGCAGAAGTTGGCCTCCATAAACCACTACGAGATACTAATAAAACTGTCCATGAACCTGATCATGTTCCACAGAAACAGGAGAATTCAGTTAAAACAGCAGAACTGTGGAATTATTCATGAGAACATCTGTCTTTAGTCACACCAGCTCAGCAACAGAAAACATAAACTACCATCCAAGCATTTGACTCAAAAGGCTTTAATGTGCTGATAGTGATGAACTTTTAGCCATGGCTTTCTTCGCTGGGATTTAAACTCAAGATCTCTTCCTAAGATCCCCTCAACCTGTACAGGTGCACCAGTGGTCATGATCTCCTCATGAAATCGCCTTAAGTTGTACTGATGCACAACTGAGGATCCCATTTCGAGTGACCCCAATGATAACATTTTATTTTTTTATGAAAAAAAACCAAAACTGTAAATAACTCAGGGTGGCTTTAGACAGGTTCAGAAAGAAGTGTGGCCTAGTGGGTAGGATACTTGCATCTAGACCAAGAAGTCTTGGGTTTCGAATCCTACCTTCAGCATACCACCACTGGGATCCTGAGCAAGACTCTTAACCCCAAGTTACTCCAGGGAGACTGACCCTTTAGTTAGGGTCAGTTAGACTATAATTACAGATAATTAGTTATCTGAACTTCTATCTCCTTATTATCTGTACCAGCCCCAAACTCTTCATATCAGGCCCAAGTTTGCAGCATTCTATTAGTGTTGCAAACATGACCATTTCCACTGAAGTTGTGCTGTGAGAACTAGCAGTCAGTCAAATTAGCAGGATGTTCCTGTTTCTGACCTTGTGAAGCTCAGAGAGTTGCTGGTGTCTCAGCAGAGCTTCTTTGCTAGGAAACTGTCTCCTGCATAGCAGACAGGCGAGTTTGGTCCAGTCTGTCAGCTTCTCCTCCCTCTCCACACCCTCCTCTTCGCTGTCGAACTCTCCTCGGTATGCCGCAACTAGACCCTGAGGAGGGCTCCTCTGAACAGCAGGAAAAACAAAAGAAAGATAAAGGGAAGGTTATCTCAAGCACAGTTAGTTAAAATGCCTATATAGACTGACTGACAGGAAAACCTGCACTATTACCTATCTCTTCTATTATCAATGTAAAATCTACACTTTTATATCCTTTTATCTCTCTAAAACTATAACTTTTATCTGCTTATATGTGAATTAAGTTAAATGGGCCCTATGTCAACTATAAACTACCAGCAGTTATACAATCTACTGTTTCAACCGTACCTACCGTTCAGAGATAAATCTACATTCTGGGGTTTATGGGAATAGTATCAATTTATGTTGCTTTCTTCATGTTTGTCAAAGCCCACCAAGATATGTGAAGGCATGTCTGGGTTGGATAGCTTTAGGGTGTGTTTGGTTGGGTCTGATGGATGTGACTGCGTCTGGTTAAATGTGGCTGGATTTGGACAAACTTGTTTGGATTTGAATACATTTGGTTGGGTTAGGTTAAATGTGCTTGGGCTTAGTTAGATGTGACTGTTTTTTTAGATTGATTAAGAGGTAAACCCACTTACCTCTCTCTCCTCAACATGGTCAATCAGGATCTGTGGTCGCTCAGACAGGGCACCCTGAACAAAACAAACTCAGTTTAAAGGTGAACAACACACACCCACACACCCACACCCACAACGCAGGGTGGAATGGTCCGGAGCGCTGAATCCCTCTACCTTCTTTTCAAGGATGGCGTATCCGGCGTCAGCGCTGGCCGATTCTCGACGTTCCTCGGATCGTCCCATGTGTGTGGCAGCTGCCGAGGAGCGGACGTTCTCCTTCTGCCGGTTCAGGCTCTTAGCCCAGCGCTCCATGTCTTTAGCTATCTAGAACCAACCAGAGGATAATATAGACTTCAGTAAAACAAAATTATACTCAAATATTGATACTTAGTTAAGATATATCTTCTTTCCACATATTTTAATGAGAACTGTAATATACCGTATCCTCACTTCCATTTCAGTCATTCCCATTTACAGTCTCAGCAAAAAAAAAAAAAGGGTAAATTTATGAGCTTTTGTTGATTTTTTGCAGTAACAAGAAAATTAAATTGATGTAGTTACTGGCAACATTTTAGAAACTGCAAAAATGTGTTATTTTGTCCTTGAATTTATAAAAAACAAAAGCACCAAAAAATGTGTGTTGGTAAAGAGCTTGTTCCCTGTAGAGGACGTTACAAAATCTTTTTGTCTCTAATTCTTAAATCGGGTTTAATTTCTCTCTGTTGTGCTGGTACTGCTGTTTGGCCACTTTTCTGTTTCACTTTGGAGCTTCAGTGATTTATGTTAGACCAAGAAGATATAAAAATAAACAGATTCTATAATATATAATTCTTCTATATTGATCTTATTTTAACACTAAAATTCTCAGATGCCTAAAATGATTGCGCCCTATATTGAGGGATCTGTGGGAAAACACTGGACTGGTTCTGTGTTTACCTGCTGGGCCGTTTTGGTTTTGGGTTTGTCCTTCTTGTCTTTGCTGCCCAGAGCTGAGGGGTCAGAGGTTGTTGCCATGGCAGCAGCGTCTGTGGCATCAGTAGAGACCTGAGCAGAAGCCGGGACGTACGTGTGTTTTTCTCCATCCCAGTACATGTACTGCTGAGTGTGGGGGTTGAAGTAGTACTGTAGGGGGGGAAATACAGGAAAGTTACACATGGACACAATTAAAAGACCTATATTTCTCTTGCATTACATTTATTGTCCACTTGTGATTTTTTTTTACTAATTTTTAATACATCATATTCTTCTCCAGTGTATTTTTATTCCTTAAAAGTGAACTGCTTCAAAACAGCAGAAAGTGTGGGGGTGAGTGGAAGGTGTGTGTGAGCACAAGAAATATAAGCGGTGCAGACAGAGGAACTGCAAATAAATTAATTCCTGTTAAAGACATTTTGTACATATGTTTAATATGTATGTTTGTTGATTTTTACAGTAAAAAGGGAGACATTTCTAATGGATTTTCAGATTTTTGCTTTTTTGATCAGTTGTGTCCAAATAGTTGGTTAAACTATAAAAACAATGTCTCATCATACTGGCTTGTGCTGAAAAAAGGGCATGAGACACTTGTTTAAGGCTTGAACCTTTAGAACCCACGTGTGTATTACTAAGATGAGATTTCAACAAATAAAAACAGAGTAAATCAGTCTATAAGCAGTATTTGTTTTCCTACACGCTTGCCGTTTGCTGAGCTTTCATTCAGCGTGCCGGCGCTCGGCCACGTGCAACACTGTTACCTGTGAGCTGGGGTCGTAGTAGAGTCCAGTCAAAGGGTCATAGTAATAGCCTGAGCTTTCATCATACTGATACGTGGAGACATCAGGATCAGCTGAAGGTAGGAAGTAGGAGTTTTTAATGGACAGATAATGAATAACATTAATTCACTGTAAAGGAAATGGTTAGTTTCTGTAGTAAGAATCCTACAAGTTGCTGTGAATCTCCAGAAAACAGAAAATATAACAATGACTTACGATAATGCTGTCGCTCAAACGCTGTTCCAGGTGTGGAGGGCTGAAGCTTTCCAACATTCTCAGCCTGCTGGGTTACCGTAGCCTACAGACACACAGTTTAGTCAAAAATAGCCCTTATGCCGCATTAACAGAAATGTAGCAGTTGAGTTGAGACATATTTGTTGCCTGAAGTGTTGCTCCTTTAGCTTTATCACTGGAGCAACGAGGCTAATGTAGCTAAAAAGTAATGGAGTCTTATGCCTCACCATTTAGCAGGCTAACTACATGGCTAAATCGCACACACCTCAAAAGTGTTCGCTTAATCAAATGACCAGTTTCACCTTAAATGGTGCTGCAGTTATGCTCTGCTGCCTCAAGTGTGTGTAAGGTGTGTGTACCTGGCTGGGCTGTGTGTATGCTGCTGTTGTGACACTCGGCAGATGAGTCTGTGAGGAAGAAATGAGGCCCCCACTTTCAGTTACAGCCACTGCAGCTGGAAAAAGTACACACACACAAAGCCGTATAACTATATTTGTGAGGACAATCCACCGACACCCGTAACACTATACTGGGAATCCCCAGGTTACATCACAGATTTGTTCCTTCAGTAGTGATATAACCCGAATTTTGGTGTTAGCCTAACACACCCTAGCCTAGGTCACTTAGCGATTCTAACACAGCTGCAAAATGTCCTCACTTTAGGGGTGGGCGATATGACGAGAAGAGATTGTGAAGACATTCTAAGTACTGACGATCTGCCAAAGCAGAGAGATCGTAGTATCATTTATATCAGGGTCAGCAACTCTTTTATTCTTATGTTGTGGCTTTTGAAAATAAATACAAATTTAACATGTGGCTAACATGTGCATCAATTGACCAGGTCGCACAAGACGCTACAACGCTGCTGCAGTACGTCCAGCATACATCCAAAGCAAGTGTCCAGTGGACTTTGGACCCAGAGCCCATCATACAGCACCAGTAGCCATATCAGAATAAGAATCAGAATTGCGTTTATTGGCCGAGTATGTACACATGAAAGGAATTTGAAAGGAATTTCCGGTCAAGGGTGTCACTCAAGCACAACAATATGTGAAAATACATGTGTACATGTGCCTACACCACACCCATACATCTAATAGACGCGATTCTGATTCTTATGAAATTACGTTAATTGACGCTGTCAGACGTTCTAGGTGTTAAGTGCAATTTATTTTTATTCGTTGTTTTTTTATTATAGTTCTAAATTTGAAGATTATTGTGATCTCGTAACATTAAAATACAATCTTTTCAATTTTTTGTTTTTTTAACTGTTCAAAATGTGTTCTTTGACTAAATAAAATTTCACAAGCAACACACTAGCCTAGTTTTTATACATAGCATAAAAATAAAAACCAATAAATGCAGTATTATTGCTATTTCATAATTATTGTGCAACTGTACAAGTCAAAGCAGAAACAACCAAATCAATGTTGATAATCATCTGCATATCTCTCTCACCTGTAGCCCCGGCTCCGCCCTCATAGGCCCCCATTATTCCAGGAGCAGATGAGATCAAGTCCGTTCCTGGGGCTCCAGAGCCTCTGAATCCTTCAGTGCTGCCCCCCACTGGACCCTCCTGCACAAATGCTGCTCCTGCCCCCTGCTGGTACACACTCATATCACCCCTGGGGACTCCAGCAGAAAGTTGCTGGGCCGTCTGGGGGAAGAACAATGGTAAAATAAGTCCGAGATGTCTTACTGTTCTGTTTACAGTCTTGTGCCGCAGGACGAAACACATGTTGTTCTCATCATTTTTCAACATTAAAACAAAGAGAAAAAGGCATGTAGAGCTGGGCTACCTGAGAAACAGCCCACTGAGCTGCAGCGATGGCTGTACTGGCCACTGTAGCAGCACTAACACGGCTACCATCAGTAAGGAACACATCACTGAGAAAGACAGAGAGAGAGAACAGAGAGAGAGAGGAGAGAGAGAGAACAGAGTGAGAACAGAGTGAGAGGGTGAGAAAAAGATACAAAGAAAAAACAGAGACAAAAGAAGGAGAGAGAGGAAAAGATGGAGAGATGGTGAGAAAGAGAACAGAAAGAGAGAGAGGAATTATTTCATTTATGTCATAATTATTTGTAATAATAAAAAGAATAAATTGTACACACACACACACACACACACACGGCTAAATTCCTAATCATTACTTTAAAGTTGTGCAGGACTAGCACATAATCTTTTCATACATTTATTTTCAGCATAATTTTAAAGTCAGTGTGAATAAAATTCAATTAAGATCTGAGTGAAGGTTTCACACCGCTTGGAGCCCTTGGCGAATTCTACAGATACAATTTTCCCATCGATGGAGAGGGGAGGGTGAAGAGCCTGCAGAATCTGCAGCAGCTGAGACGCCTCCTGCACACAAGAGCGACAATCACCACCCAAATAAGCGTCAATAACAAGCAAGCTAGTTAAGGAATAAGTAAAGCAATAATTTGAAGTGAGGTGTGTAGATTTTAGGCCTGCCGTTAATATGCTACAGTGAGGCAACAGCTCGCACTACCTGTTGGCTAGATCAGCCTCACAGCTCCTAAAAAAGTCACCAAATGAAAATCTTTAATTGATCGCTGATGTGCTGTAAATTTGGAAAACCAGGTAAACTATGCTTTAACGTTATACCACCTGACATTAGCATGCCCCTCCTAACCCAATGGTCCCTGTTGGGAGTGGTTTGTGTGTTTTACCACGATGGTGGTGAGCTGCAGGAAGGCGAAGCCACGGTTGAGCTGGGTCTGCTTGTCTTTAATGAGCCGGACGTTGGATGGCGAGAGAGTGGCGAAGGGAGCGAGGGCAGACAGGATCGCCTCCAGAGTGGTGTGAGGACCCAGATTCCTCAGGATCAAGGCTGCACAAGAGATACACAAAACAACACGGGCGACATTCTTTTATTTGTCCATAAACTGCCCGTCAGGGGAAATGCTATGAATATAAAAGATCACGTTTGTTGCCATATTAAGATTAGATTAATATTCTTCCTGCAGCTCACATACAAAATAACCACAAAGTCAGCCAATAAAAATAAATAAAAAAATGTAAAATAAATGTAATTACAAAGTAATAAAATAGAAACAGACGAATTATATCATACATTATATAAATATATGTACACACAATAGTTTCTAAACAGTAATATATGTAATATTCATGGAATGTAATACACGTTATATGAGGAGTATACGTATGTAATATACAGAATAAAACACTATGTAATGTGTATGTTAATTACACTTTATGCACACAAAAGTATATTTCATGCATATGTTCTATATGCATGAAATATAAACTGGTGCACTATGATACTATATGTATGTAACACCATGTATAATATACACTGCATGTAACATATATAATAATGTGCTATGTATAATATGTATGTAATATTTACTATATGTAATATAGACTATATGATACTATATGCAAATGTATACTACTATATGTAACATGCACTATATATGCAACAGAGAATGAAAAAGGAGAAAAAAGGGATAGTGTGTGGGCCTCACTGTCGTTGGCCGCCTCGTTTGCTGGTGACGCGGTGGTGATGTTGATTAGGGGGGCAGCAGACTGGTAGATGGTGGGCAGAGGAAGTAAACCCTGTGAAGAGTCCTTTATCTGCCCCAGGGGCAACTCCTTCTGCACCAGAGGCAGTTTGAGCTCAGCCTCTGAGGGGGAAAGAAGGCTTCATTTTTTTTTTATCTAAAAGCAAATCTTAAGAGTGGGAATCACCATCAATCCCTTGAAGCATCATCAAAATGTAAAGATATCAATCAGATCTTAGCCTTTAAAAACATTTTCAGGGACTTCAGTTAACTGAAGATCAGAAAATTAAAATATAGGTTTCTGACTTCAGTACTGCTCACAACAAGGTGCAATCACTAATTGTACTGGAACTTGATTACCATCCGTTCTCCTCCATTTACCTGATTTTGGAACTCCACATTTGAAACATTTCTCTCGTCTCTTGAAGTTCTGCACTCCACACTGAAAAAGAAATATATACAGTACTGTGCAAAAGTCTTGACTCCCGACTCTTTTCTTCAAAGATCCAGACTTTCTTCTAGTTTTTAAATAGTTCTCCAGACTTCCTGATGGACTTTCAAAGACACTCAATTTCAGTCCAGTCCCTAAACCTGACCAGTTTCAGAGGAACGTTTTTTTTAGAAGACACATTATGACCTATTTAGGACGCAGTGTAACTTACAATGAGCTGTAAAAACAAACTGAAGTAAACAGCATGGAGCCGAATGTTGTGGTGCCCTTTTACACAACAGTGTCTGTTTTCTAAATCAGGAGAGCTGATCTAGAGTCAATTTCTATGGTGTCATAAATATTGAGAAATTTAATCCAGATCAATCTTGCTTTATGAACAGCAGAACTGATGTCGTCTGAAACAGCTGTGTTTATTACCTTGTTACACAGCCAGTCCTCGTTGGCACGGGGTTTGGGGTCGCTGTAGTGCATGGAGACCCGCTGTCCCAGTATGGTGAGAACTCTCTGAGATGAAAATAAAGCGAGAGAAGGAGGGGAAGAAGGAAAAGAGAGAGAACAGTATTGCAGTCAGGACAAAATCACACACTTCACAACTCACCTCAATAGAGAAGGCCAGCAAAAGTGTGAGAGAGAGAGTGAGAGAGAGAGAGACAGAGAGAGAGAGATAGACAGATATCACCTTCAGCTGGAGAAAAATGGGACGGACGCACCGTGTGAGAGAGTGTGTTTGGGACATCTCTCTCGGCCTGGGATTGAACACCCCCCCTCTCCTTCAGGGGAAAATAACTCCAAGCCACCCACCCCCCACCACAAAACCAAACAAAAAATAAACAAAAAAACCTTGACAAACCCACAGAAACAATAATAATCCCCGCAGACCTCCAGCAGACAAAACAAGCAAAAATACATTTTGAGGCTCAAAAACTGAATAAAATATAAAAATGTAACAGTTTAACTCTAGGGGTGAATGGTTAAATACTGCAGTGTTAACAAATTATGCCAGTAGATGGTCTAAGATGTTCAATAGCTATACAGCACTGACTCAGAAACAGCTATCAGCTATACACACCTGTCACTCAACTCTGACACGAGTCTTTATTCTCTAAACGTGCAGCGTTTTAGCATCATTTTAACCTGAACAGTGGTGTGCGGCACTTCATAACTACTGCAAGCTAACACCACAGGATCAAATTCAGCATTAATAACAATAACAACAGCAACAGTAGTGATTATAGTTACTAAAATGAAAATGATAATAATAATGATGAGTATAGTAACTGATGATACCAACAATAGTGATTATAATACTACTACTACTACTACAAATTATAAGAAAAAGAGTGACAATTTTGTCAACAACAACATCAAAACTTTTACTATTGAATTTAGTTTGTTGTTGCACACCTACAGCCAAAGAGACAGTGGAGGCACCAGGCCTCAAACAACCCAATTTAAATTATAAACAAAAAGTAATTTTGTTAACAGCTCTACTAACTCCCCAAAACAACCATTGCCTACCCACAGTGCAAAATTTTTTTTAAATGAATAAATTAAAAAATTCACAAGTTTAATCATTTAATAATCCTTAAGACACTTTTGACTCATTAAACGAACTTACCCCACCAAACATTATCTCCTAGTAGGACAAGATGCCGTCACTATACTGTGATTTATGCAAGATGCAGTACTGTGCACAAGTCTTGATATCCCTTCATTTCTTTAAATTTTGCTTTTAATCACACTGTTGACATAAAAATACTATTTAATGTCTGACAGGCTGTCTTTTCTCTGGCATTTTTGAGTAGATTAAATGAAAGAAATGTTTTAGTTTGCAAAGTGCCTACATATCCAAGGTGCCTAGAAAGTGCCTAGTTGTTCCAACCGCTCAGCATTCAGCACCACCAGTATACTGATCACGGCCTGATCATCTGGAATCATCTGCACCTGTTTCTTCACTGGTTCAGGCCTTATGTTAGATGTGCTTTGTGCAGCTTGAATGATTCATATGTTGGTCATTAAAATCCTTCGGGAAGCTGTTCCTAAAGACTACTTTAAAAATACAATAAAGTCTGGACCTTTAGAAGCAAAATATGAAGAAATGAGGGGGGCTCAAACCTTTTGCACAGTACTGTATGTGCCCTAACAAGAAAAAAACATTTGACGATGTTGATTCCATCCAAGAGCGAGAGGGGAAAAAAGCACACCGGTGAATGTGTGCATTCAATGTACGGTACATCCCGTGCAGAGCTGTGTGTGTGTGTGCGTGTGTGTGTGTGTGCGGTGTGAGTGACCTGGTTGCTCTCCATCCAGCGGCTGGCCTCCTGTAAGTCATTAAACTCGACGAAGGCGAATCCTCTGCTCTGACCTGGAGACACAGCCGCCGGCCACAACAACAAAACAACAACGCAGTGAGGGGTTAGTTCCTTCACATCCAAACACACACATACACAAAGAGAGAGAGAGAGAGAGAGAGAGAGAGAGAGAATGTTTGTGTGTGCGTGTGGGAGGTGTGTGTGTGACAGAGAATGAGAATGTGTGTGTGTGTGAGTGAGTGTGTGTGAGAGAGAGCACGAGAGAGAGAGAGAATGTGTGTGTGTGTGTGTATGTGTGTGTGTATGTGTGTGTGTGTGTGAGTGAGAATGTGTATGTATGTGAGTGAGAGAGAGAGAGAGAGAAAGTGTGTGTGTGTGTGACAGAGAGAGACAATGTGTGTGTGTGTGTGTGTGTGTGTGTGTGTGTGTGTGAGAGAGAGAGAGAGAGCGAGAGAGTGCAAGAGAGAAGAGAGAGAGAGAGACATGTCCTGAACCAATTTTGTCCCCAATCCCAGTCCCACTCCTATAACTACTAATCCCGATCCAAAAATATTCATTTTTGTACCCTGCCAAAGTGCACAACACCTTCAGGCCCTGACCACATGTTTCTCTGTACCTACTGTTATAAGGATCAACCTAAAAAAAATGATCACAGTATTGACAGTAGATTGAGTCAGGGGTACTGACTCTGATATTGATACTCATATTGCTTGTCAACACCCTTATTTGCTTGTCATGGAGTTTTACAATGCAAAATTGTTAGCAGAGCTCAAGGAGAGCACAAGGAACCGTGCCGTACCCTGAACAAATGTTTTTTTTCATACACAAATAAAGCAAGCTGTACCTGAGTCATACCTGAGCCATACCTGAGTGATATCTGATCCAAACCTTACCTGATAAGCTGTTCTTAATCTGTACCTAATAAGCTGTATACTTGAAAGGACACCACAGTTGGGGGGGGGGGGGGTTACTGTCCGTACAAAATAATGAACAACGGAGATTCAAACCAACTACTGGTAAGTCAGCAAAGTACAAGCTCTACGGCCTATTTGGACTGAAGATTAATTTCAGTGGGAGTTTTTAATGCTTTAAGAGATCTGAACGTTTACCAGGCCATCACTAACAAGTCAGCTGGGTTAGTTTTCCATCGCATGCCTAAATAATGAAAAAACAAACAAGACTATACAAAATAAAATATCAAAATTGGCTCTGACAGAAAAACCTTCTGGTTTCTTCTGGTTCAACTCCATGGACACTATGGGACAATGACCAACAATAAACTGTGGGGGATAATTCTATGTCAGAAACACTGTTACTGATCAGAGATTCAATGGAAAATCAAAGCATTCTACAACTTCCATACCATCACAGTACGGTTCAGGGACAGCACGGTTCCTGTATACCTATGGAAAAGTACCCGGACACAGACTCCAAATGTGGAAGATTCATACATTTTGGAACTGTAGATTTCTGAATATATTTTGGATGTAAATCTTTGTTTTTCTGTCAGCTGCCACAGATTTGTCCCGATCCCATCCAAGGCTGTGCGATATGAACAAAATATGAGTACCACGATTATACTGAGACATATTGCAATAGTGCAGAACTCTGATTGAAATGTAGTACTTACAGTACAATATTAACTGAGATATAAACATTTTTCTCTCTCAACAACTTAGAGGTTACAAGAATATGTATTGAGGTATCATGTATTGTGACATTTTCTGAAGGATTTCAGTTTATAATATTTTTTCATAATTCACAAAAGGATGGGGTTTAACGTGGCTGGGAGTGTATCTGTGTAATTCTGTATGTGGGAGAGAGAAGGAGTGTGTGACACTAGTGCTTTGCATCACAGAGTGCTTTAGTGTCTGTGTCGACAGTGTCGGTACTTATTAGGTCACAAATACTCAAATGAAAACACATGCACACACAAGCACATACACACACATACAAGAGACATCTTGACATCATCTGTCAATTTTCACATTTGCAAAAACATGAAACCTGAACAAACATCTGCAATAAAATCTATTCCAGGATACAGTTAGGACTTTACCAATACCGATATCAATACTCTTACACGAAAAGACATGAGAAGATTCAGCAGTTATTTGATTGTGAAGTTTTTGGCCAAATAGGGGTTTGCGTCCTGAATTTCCTGTAATCCAATCCGGCATCGACCGTTTGAAAATAGGAATGCATTAACACTATCAGCAGCACCATTTGTCAATGAGAGTCTTAAGATTTCAGCCCTGAGCAGGCAGGAACTGGGACTAGTTCAGTGCCACAGTGGATCAATTATCTATTGCTTTTAATATATGTCTATATATACTATGAATTATCTCTCTATATATAATTATTAGGGGTGTGCATAGATTTTTTTTTTTTAATCTAGATTAATCTCATTGTAATCTTGAAATTAATCTAGATAGAAATCTAGATTAATCTAAATTAAAATGGCTCATTTGAATTCAGCCGAAGGTCTGAAGCCCCCCCCCCCCAAAAAAAAATGATCCCAATGCCTGTTTTTATAGTGTAAACCATAAATATGCCTCCAAATGTTCTCCCA
>JBBPDC010000135.1:27991068-28005881 GCA_037974485.1 Hemigrammopetersius urotaenia
GGGTTTCTGATAAAGTGGCCAGTGAGTGGAAGGATGTGGTGGGGGTTCTGATAAAGTGGCCAGTGAGTGGAAGGATGCGGTGGGGGTTCTGATAAAGTGGCCAGTGAGTGGAAGGATGGGGTGGGGGTTCTGATAAAGTGGCCAGTGCGTGGTGTGTGTATATGAGCTACATAAAAGGCTGGTGTTACTTTTCAGGGCAGAAAGTAATGTAGGGATGCGATTGCCACGGCGACCGAGAGAGAGAGAGTGCAGACGTGAACTGAGCTTGAAATGCACTAATCCTGTGAAGAAGCTTCCGGAATCCTTTTACATGTAGGGCTGATGTTCATGCGCAGAACAAATTAAGAGCTGGACATCTGCTTTTCAGGCATTCACATCTGTATTTATACACTTTGCGAACCCTCCATCAAGGCCATTCCCATGGAGTCATCGTTGTAAATTAAAAAAGTTTTATTTATGAATAAGCAACTGCAGTTCAGATTTTGGGCAGATCTTAACGTAGAGAACGTTCCAACTGACATAAACATACAAAACATCAAACCAAGATGCTAATTTAAAAATAAAAGTGAGAAAACAATAATGAAGGCTGAGAGTGTGTAAGTGTGTGTCTGCGATCTGATTATTAATTTATTTTCCATTTGGAATGTCATCGCTAACTCGGAACTAATTGAGAGAGATAAAGTTCAGATTAAATAATTGCAAAATAAATACAAACAGAAACGTTCGGATTGAGCGAAACAATCAGGCTAATTTGATTAGAATTAGTGGCTTTGTTGTTGCTCTAATGAGGAGATGCAGAGTGAAGGAGAGCTCTTTGTATTTTGGAGAGATGGTGTTTTTTTTAGAACTTGTTTTATTCATGTAGCCCAGGGGTCGGCAACCTTTAACACTCAAAGAGCCATTTGGACCCGGTTTCCACAAAAGAGAAAACACCGGGAGCCGCAAATCCTTTTTGACATCTAAAATGAAGAAAACACTGCATATATTGTTTTTTTTATGCTATGTATAAAAACTAGGCTAGTGTGTTGCTTGTGAAATTTTATTTATTCAAAGGAAACAATTTGAACATTTAAGTCTCAGATTGTATTTTAATGTTACAAGGTCACAATAATCTTCAAATTTTGAACTACAAAAAAACCCCAATGAATAAAAATAAAATACACTTTGCACCTAGAACGGCTGACAGCGTCAAATGATGTAATTTAATCAGAATCAGAATCATGTCTAGTGGCCAACTGGAGCAGCAAGCGTGCTCTGTAAGAGCCATGTGGGTGTAGTGTAGGCACATGTACACACGTATTATTACATATTATTGTTGTTTTATACTGTTGTGCTTGAGAGACACCATCGACCGGAATCAAATTCCTTATATGTGTCGCTCACATACTCGGCCAATAAACGCAAAACTGATTCTGATTCGGCGACTGGCGCAGCACGATGGGCTCTGGGTCCAAAGTCCACTGGACACTTGCTGTGTTTGCTGGCTGCAGTTTACGTGGATGTATGGAGGCAGGCGGCAGGACTAAACACCCGAACAAACTGCAGTAGCATTGTATCAGGAAGTGTCTTGTGCGAAACTAGCACTGGGTCAATTAATGCACGCAGTCGTTATAGGTATAGCCATTCTAGTGTCAAATTATTATTTATTTTTCCAAAGCCACAGGGAACCGCAACGTAAGGATGAAAGAGCTTCATAGCATGTTGCCGACCCTTGATGTAGACTGTTAATGTTTGGACATCTTAAAACGGAAGTGATGGAACGTTAACGTTAGTCTCTGAGCCACTCAGTACACAGACACATCACTCAATTAGTCTTAGTTACAATTGAGCAGAACAATTAATGTCCATTAGAAAAAACAGGTCTCTCTTCTGAAATCCAGCACTGTAGGTGAAAAATGGATGGATGGATGTTGAATGGATGGATGAATGGATGAACAGATGAATAAATAAATTAGGTAATAGATGGATGAATGGATGGATTGGTGCATGGATAAATGAATGTCTGGAAGGATGGATAGGTGAAATGGATCAAAGTTAATGATTTTAATCATTAAAATCATTAAATGTGTAGTGATATTAATATATTGCTATTATTTCTAAATATGTGAATATTCTAAGACAGTTACAGGAGGATTCAAACTGGTATTTTCCACAATCTATTACTGAACTCTTTTTCTGAAATATAGTGTGTGTATATTTCAATGTATAAACCCATTACAGCAGGTCTGCACTGTTAAACATTAATACACTCTGATAAATGTGCTCCTCTACTTTTGATGGGTCATTTAATATTTTCACACTTTCAATAGAGGAATATTTTGAGGGTCACCTTCAGACTTTACTGGAGTGATTTTCTGATTTTAGGCAGAGGAGGGAAAGAGCTCTTTCTCTCTCCTCTGTTTATGTTCCACTTCAAAGCTCGGCCTCTTTTAGAAACCTCTGAGATGACTCCTTCTCCAGAAGAGCCTCTCGGACATCCCTCAGACTCAAATTGCCTTAAATTGTCCCGAAACTACCAACGTTTTTACCAGCCGGATGCGACAAAGTGGCCTGAAAATGGAAAAGATGATGTTTATCTTAATAACAGCAATTAAAAGTCCTGCTACAGAATTTATTTTTGAAAGCACAACCTGGGTAGATTCCAATCCTTCAGTCCAGGTCAGGAAGAGGAGATTTTACTGAGAGTTAATGTTGTTTAAAGTTATTTCCTGAAACAAAAACAGCCTTTACATTTTGGTTCTGTTTTTGTCCTTTTTTGACTTTACAAAAATTAAGAAAAACAAAATAAAAACAATTAAAATAAATTGTTTTCATGTATGTATGTCTGCTGGAATGTTCTCTCTGTTGACAGTTGTTCTTTTGGTACATGTTTGCTGTTTTTATCTTATAAATGAAAACAAAATTGGAAAACAGTGCAGACTGGAACCTGTCTGAACAGAATATAAATTGTTTATGAAACTAATAATGGATAATTACATTACATTAGAACAGAAAAACAACAGGAACAACTCTGGGCTCCTGATGGTTACCATCCATCCATGCATGCATTCAATCATCGATGCATTCAATAATCCATACATCCATCTATACATTCTTCCATAAATCCATTTATCTATCAATTCGATCATCCACCCATCCACTGTGCATCCATCCATCCATTCATCCATAAATGCATTCATCAGTTCAATCATCCTTCCGTACATACATCTATATAGCTATCATACCATCCATCTATTCACTATTCACCCATCCATTCATCTGTACATTTACATTTATCAGACGCTTTTTTATCCAAAGCGACTTTCATTCTCTAACTACAGGGGACAGTCTCTCCCTGGAGCAACTTGAGGTTAAGGGTCTTGCTCAGGGACCCAGTGGTGGTGCTGAAGGTAGGATTCGAACCCTCTTGGTCTGGAGGCAAGTATCCTACCCACTGAGCTACCAGTCTTCCACCCATCTGCCGAGGATGTGAATTAGATGTGAATAAAGGGGTTAACTACATAAAGGAGCAAATATGACAATCACACAAAAAACAGCAAAAGAAACTGAATTACAGTCTCACCTCTCCTTGACATGCAGAGAGAAAAAACTTCCCTGAAGAAAGGATGAATAGAATAAATGACACAGACAGCAGAAGGGCTCACAATGGTCAGTTCACTGCAGTATGGGATTTTCAGAATTAAGCAAAATTTAAAGCTGTGTTCATGCCAAAACAGAAACACGAGTTTTTCATCCTTCCTGGCCTAGAATAAGAAATATCATTTCATAAACACCTCAATAAAAACTCCTATATGCTAAGACAACAATATATATTGATCAATAAATCACCCCAATAAACACCTTAAAACAATAAATGCTCCTACACAGTAGAAGATATTTGTCCATGACTTATACCCATGGTTGCTATACGTGAGACTAGCGTAAAAGATATTAGTCCATGAATTACCTCAATAAAGTTTATAGTCCACACTGACAAACTGAACTTACTAATTTGCATAGTATCTCGGTTGTCATGAAGTAAGCTGCATTTCTGTCGCTCAAAGCCAGATCATTGAGACTCTAAAAAGTACAAGGAGTTCTGTTTTGACAGGGTTAAACCTGTGTTGCCTCCAGGGTGCATACAAAAAAAATGGTGCACTGAATTTGCTCGATTCGAACATGTGCATCATCGTTTCCACATGAATAAAACATATCACACCAACACAACTCCGTCTTTCAGCTTACATTTGGCAGCGACTGCGTTTCTGCGCTTCATTTATGTGGAAAGTATGTATATATTAAAGTGGATGGATGTGATGCATGTACAAATTTGACTCAGAAATGTATTATGTTACTTAAAAAAAACCAAACTAAAATGGAACACTGTGATGTTGTTTTCGGCTGAGTGGTTGGAGGACGTGTTCACGAGAGATTCCTCTCCCTTTTCTTCCGTCTCCACTCGGCAAAAGAAAAGCTAAAGTGAGGGTGCAGTGTGGGTTCAGAGGAACCCGCAGCCTGGATGCTCTTCAGAGCTTTGATTCATCGGAGCTGGACTCTCTCTGCTGTTTTCTGGCTTTAGACTCTTACTGAGTGTTCAGTGAAACGACTGCCAGAACAGCCTCCTGGAGGAGCCCTGACTGTCTGAGGAAATAAACTACATGCCATCCAGCTTCTCCTGGACCAGCAGAAATGTATTAAGGGTGGCATCTGCATACAAAAAAGTCTGGCTACCACAATAACATAGCAATGGTGTGGAAAAAATATGAACAAAATTCAACGAGGTACAGCTGACTGATGTACTGAAAGAACAACCGCCTGACTGACCGACTGACCAACTGACTGACATAACAACCAGCTGACGAATTGACTGGGTGGAAAAATGAATGACTGATCAACTAACTGCCGAAAAACTTGCTGATTGATGAACTTAACGATCAATTTACTGACTGACCTAGCAGTGAGTTGACCAACTGAATGACTGACCAGCTGTTCAGCTGATGAGCCAACCAACTCACTGAGCCACTGACTAGCTGACAAATGTACTGAATGACGAATTGACTGACTGACTGTCTGAACAACTGACTCACTGACTGACCAACTCAGCTGCCCAACTGACTAATCAACTGAATGACTGATTGAACAACTGAGCCTGACCTCATGAAAGGATGTTGAACAATGGTGAAGGTGAACGCATCTACACACTTATTGTTCATTCCAAACATCACAGTCTTAGGGCAATTGGACAGGAGCTCCAGCCTCCCTCAGGGTCCGTCTGGGAACCAGATTTCAACCAGTCTCACAACAGCAGCTACAGATGAACACTTTTCAGACAGAGGTCAGTTCAGCCGATTCTGTCCTACGTTGTTAGCATATGTTGTAGATAAGTGACTGGGATGTGACATCATTTGCTTGGTTTTTGTGTGAAGCTGCCACTATAATGGGTTTATTCTTATTTAGCCAAAACACCACGGAAGAGTGATGGTTTCACTGTGGCTGAGGAAACGGCTGGGAAAACCATAAACACGAGCCTTTAGCACCCTTGTGGTTTTCCGTATGGCTGCATTTCAGAGACGAGATTGGACTCCTCCGCCTGGCTGGAGTTTTCATTTCATTGTTTAGAGATGGGAACCAAGACAGAAGAACGAAAAAAATAGAAAATTAACCAGAACAAAGCAAAAGCTAAAACAATGCAAGTTCACAAAGGCAGAAAAAAACAACACATGCTCCACAAGTTTCCTTTGTTTGCCATTTTTGTTCAGAGAAACATAATTCCTTCCCTCCCCAACGTTCTCCCTCTCCTCATAATATTTCTTGTTTGAACACATGTCGCACTGCGCGCGCTGGAGAGGGATGAAGTAGCAAATTTTGAGCGCTGCTATTTTGGCACAGGCGAAGGAGACAGACGCCAAAGTGCTTCATTAGCCCCAATGGGAGAGAGATGGATCTGCAGGCTCATTGGAAGTCTATCTGCAGTAAACACAGTGGCAGTCTGGAGCTTAATCCATCATGAGAGAACAGCTTTTTCCTCTACAGAACACAATCCAACACCAATCCATCTAACATCACTCCATCTAACACCATCCAACATTACACCATTTAACATCAATCCATATAACATCACTCCATCCAACACCATCCAACATCCCACCATCAAACATCACATGAAACACCATCAAACAAGATCAAACGCCACATCATCCAACACAATCCAAGATAACACCATCAAACATCTCACAATCCAACACCAAACATCACGTAGTTCAACACATCCAACATAACTATTTAATACCAATTCATCTAACATCACTTCAATCCAACAGCATCAAACACCAGCCAATATCATACAAACATCACACTATTTAACAGCAATCTGTCTAACATCACTCCATCTACCACCTTCTAACATCACACCCTTTAACACTAATTCATCTAACATAATCATAACAATCATAAGCATCACAAAATTTAACACCAATCAGTCTAACAGCCAATCCCATCCAATATTACATCCAATATTTCTCCATTCAGCACCAAACAACTCACCATCTAGCATCGAACCATCCATCGACATTCTATAGAACACATTCCATTCAGATATGAAGCCACAGTGGTTAACAAATAACAGAAGTACATTCATACATATCACAGACGAAACAGCATTAGCAGTAATCACAACTTTATATTAATATTAAACAGATCATTTTTAATCATTTAATAACTTCTAAGCTCTTTTAGTGTCTGATTTCTACATTAGTGTGAGGAGTGATTTAAGACTTCTGAAGTGTGCAGGAACGCAGAGTGAGATCAGTAAGTGAGATCCGTTCAGACCTGGCGGCCTAGGGGCTGCAGCGTGTGACGTGGGAACATTGTGGGATTTTTTCGCAGTAAGGATTTAGCGAGGCCTCCTGCAGAAACAAATCTGCGTGCGGTGAGGGGCGGCCGGCCTTCTCTGGGCTCCGAACACTGGCTTAGTTCAAAAGCCTCCCAGAAAAGCCGATTTCGGTAATCTGTGGAAGCCAAAGCAGCACATAGACAAACGTTTGTGAAGGAGTGTTTTAACCAACCTGAACGGACCGCGGTGCAGGATTTTCCCGACCAGCCGCAACTGGAGAGAAAGTGATAAGTGCCCACAAGTGTGGGCTTCACCACGGCTCTTGAAGCCACTGCTCACCAGAAGATTTTAAATAAATAAAAGTGTGTTTATCTGCTATTAGTTACCCCTCCGAGCTGGAGAGCTTATAAGAAAGTCATGGTTGATTTATGATAATAAGGAAGAATTAGCTTAGCTCGTAAGGAGCTGTACAGGAGATCCAGGTAAAGCTGGGGGATATTCCATCATTTCTGGAGCTCAAGATGTAATTTATTCATGTTATCACTCCACAAGCCTAGTTCAGGAAAGTAATTGCCTTATCCAGGCTCCACCCACAAATAGATCTTCAGTAGTTTGTTTTTGGGGTCTAAACTAGTTGTAGCGTAAACAGGTTTTAGTCAGTTCTAGATAGGTTAGAGCTCCCAGCTCCAGACTTCTGAATATATTAGTGGTATCACTCCAAAAACCCAGTTCAAGAAGGTAATTGTCCAGATCAAGAGTAGTTTGTTTTAGGGTTTAACAAGCTTGTTGTTGTCCCTGTCCAATAACAGCTACAGGGCCTTTTAATCTCCAGGGCATTTAATCTCAACATTACTTAAAGAGATGCCAGTGTTTTGTAAATCTCATTCAAGCTAGCAACAGAAGTTATGAAAGAATAAATTGGTGGGCGGAGCCTAAATTAACTGAGAAGTTGAATGAATTAGGTGTGGTGGAACAAGAGGACAGGGGAACAAAAACAGGACTGAGATTGGAAACCTGTCTTGAGGGACTCAATATAGGACACCTCCTCTAACTCAGGGTTGCACTCTGAGATACTAACTGTGGATCCGTCATGTAATCGGGTTTCATTCAGCTCTAGATATATAATGGCTGTAGTGTAATCAGGTTTCAGTCAGGCATAGCTCCATCACTGACTGTAGAACCATAGTGTATGAAGGTTTCAGTCAGTTCTAGATACATAACTGCATGTAGAGCTGTTGAGTAATCAGGTTTCAGTCAGGTATAGATCCATCACTGACTGCAGAACCACAGTGTAAACAGGTGAAGTTGCTCTTTAAGGGAAAAACAGCAGAAGTGAATTATGTGCCCAGCAGGACTCGTGCTGTTTCTAAACGGGACGTTTCTGTTCTGAAACCCATCTGAAGAGGGTTCTGGGGAGCCAGGTAATTTCTGATCAGGAGGAGGGCCAGAAGAACATGCAACGTGAAAAACGAGCGGGTTCTCCGACTTCTACACAGGTGCACTTTGTCATTTTCTTTTCTTCTTCAGCCAAACAATCATCAGTGACACGTAAGAGGAATTGATTTTTTTCTTTCTTTATTCTATTTTTTTTTTTTGGAGTGTCCATTGATCTTCACACTCCTCCAGCGGTGGAGGGCCATTGATTTCTCTCCCTCTCGTCTCTCTCTCTTTGTTTCTCTCTGGTAAATAAAGCCTTAACCCCAGTCCGGATTTCACACTTGGTACAAAAGAGCCTCTTTTCCCCTGCACTTACTAATGAACAGCTCATTCTACATTGTTCCGATTGAGAACTAACTCTATCTCCTGGGGGTGGGGTTTGGAGGGGTAAATGAGTGTAGGCTGAATATATTGGTATTCATAACCCACCTGTTCACTGGAGAAATTGGATTTTGCTGTAAACAAACTGTAAATGAGATTTCTGCTCGAGCCTCAACTCTTTGTCTATTTATTAATTTGTTTAAATTGCTCCTTCAAAGATGCCCCACCCAGCAAAAGCCACCTGAGGATGGAAACTGTGATATACTGTGTAAAAGTCTGGAGGCCCTGTTTTTCTCATTTTTTCCCCCAGACTTTCTTGCATTTGTAATGTAGTCTTAAGGAACAGTTCTCCAGGCTTCCTGAAGAACTTTCAATGACTCTCATTTTCAGTAAACTTCCCTGAACTTATTTCAGAGGAGTGTTTTTGTTTGTTAAGACACACAATGACCTACATATGAATCATTCAAGCACAACAAAGCACATTTAACATAAGTCTTGAACCAGTGAAGAAACAGGTGCTTCCAGATGATCAGGTGGTGATCAGTATATTGGTCTGAATGCTGAGTGATTGGAACACTTCTACCTAGGCTCCTTGTCTCTTTAGACTTCTTGCACAGTACTGTAATGACATGGGAAAGTGGCCAGTCCCGAACCCTGAAGGCTGAGCCTTAAAAAGATGTACCTCTGTCCTTTGAATTACTGTCCTCTGTCCTTTGAATTACTGCCAAGCAGCTGTATTGTACAGCAGCAATTTTTTTAAAAGCCATTATTCATGTTTTTTTTGTTTTTGTTTGTTTGTTTGTTTACGTGAGTGGGAAGGTTCTGAAACATTCATTCTCTCGCACCTCTCCTCTCCCAGGAGCTCAGCTAGATAAGAGAGGTCATCCTGGGATGGCTCTGCTGATAAATTTTAAGATGGTTGATATTAATATACAGATGCTTTAAAACAATTTAATTTAAAGATTTATACTGGAATTTATTTCTAAGATAAATATAAGCGCTTGTGTATCAGTTTGTTTCTGGTATGAAAGTTGTAAATGTGTTACACTTCAGTTCCTGCGCTGATAGATGTAAATATTTCGCTGTCATCCATTTGCCATAGCCACTGGATTAGAAACATCCTCCTTGTTTTTCCAGTGGCCACTCAATTGGAAACAAAACACTTCCACTGGCTGGCCACTTTACTGGAAACACCCATCTTATGTTTCCACTCAATGGCCACTCCTAATAGAAACACGCACCTTGTGCTTCCACTACATTTGTGTTTCCAGTAAAGTGTCCAGTGCGTGGAAGCATAAGGTGGGTGTTTCCAATAAAGTAGGCAGTGAGCCACCTCAACAAATACATTGCTACCCCAGTGAAATATACAGTTGCTATGCATTTACTGCACTCGTTATATATTTGTTGTAGAAACTAATTTCCAAAGTCTTTAGATGAAAATGCCAACGAGTAAAACTTACAGCCTAATTAACTGGTATCTTAGTGGGTATGATATCAGAGCTGTTAACTCACTGGGTCCCTTTAGTTTCTGGGCTGCTTTTATCTTCTGCTTTAGGGCGATATGGGCAGAGACTTGTGTGTTGTTGAAGTGGAACTTTACAGCGGCTCCGGGAGCTTTAGAGATAAACCGAGACTCATCAGCAGTAACTCACCGCTGCGGCTCCTCCAGGCTTCGGTTAAAGGTGGAGGCTGAAACGGATCATTTACGAATGCATTCCCTAAACTATTTTATTTGTCTTTATGGCTGGTGTCTGATTGCTACACAGGGAGCTGAGTTCTGTGGGATTTTAAATGCAGGGTGAGAGCACAGGCCCTGGTCAGTTCGGCCTCACAGCGCCACCGGTAGATGATGGAAGAAGCTCTTAAAGCTGCGTCAGGGTTTTTGGATGCGAGGCAGCACTGTGTAATTGGATTTTAAAAGACCAGTGGGCGTCAGAGCACGACAGGAGAATTAAAGCTGGACAAGACAGACAAAGCCAGGATTGATGTGACTTTCCAATGAAAGCGATGATTCAGAGAGTCTGGAGAATTACTCCCCATGGCCACTTTATTAGAAACCCTCTGTAGCTCCACCTTAAAAATGTGGTAGTAGCCGGGCAGTGGCCCAGCACATTTTGATGATTTCCCTGTTCAGAAACACCTGGTTCACCTCGCCAGTTAATTGTCAGGTTTAGTGAATGTGTTTAAGGAGAAGAACCATCAAACTGTGCTGGACACCGGCCCTCCAGGACCGGAGCTTGACACTCCTGTTCTAAACTGTCATAAATCAATCACAATAATAGTTGTTTTGCTCCTCCATTCAGAGTAATACAGTTGTTTATATGCATACAAACGCACACACACTGAATTCCAATGTGTGAACGCAGTGAGAAAAGGTCACTGATTGATCGCTCATTACGGTTCTATTGATTACTGAGGAGTGAATCCGAGGTGCTTGTTCTTAATTATGGGCTCCAGCTGATCAAATGAAGAAAACCTATGGACCTTTCTGACCTAATTTTGCAATGGCTAATTACATTTCTCTTGATATTGTAGATGTTACCTGTAGGTTAAAGGTCATGGAGCTCTCTAGGCAATTGACTGCAGCATAAAGCAAGGGGGGGGTGTTCAGTAATAGACTTGCTTACATGGTTTCAAGCGCTGATTCACTGATATCTATATAAAACCTCATAATATGTTTCAAATTTACTAACATCCTTTATGTATGGGCTCAATTTGACCTGCATGTGTCAGTACTTTGTGTTTCTTTGCTGATGATTTAAATAAAACATACAATGTACTGTAAATGTAGTTTATTATGTTCATTATAAAATTACACTGGAATATTAAAAGTAAGGCAGCAGAGGTATGTCTAGACCTCTCACAGGGTTAATGTGGGCAGGAGAACTGGGCCATTTCCTCTTGGTTCTCCTGATGTCACGGTTCTCCTCCCTGACAGAGAGCTGTCAATCATCCTCCAGACACCTGACAGAACATCCCATTACAGCACGGACCGCCTTCACACGTCATTAGACACCAGACACCAGACCTGCAGTGAGTAATGGAGTCTCCCTCTCCCTCTCTCCCTCTCTATCTCTTTGCTCACTCTTTCACCTCTCTCTCTCTCCATCCTCTCTCTCTCTTTCTCTTCTCTTTTCTCCCTCTCTTTTCTCCCTCTCCTCACTCTTGTTCTCTCTTTCTACTCTCTAGCTGTTTCTCTATTAATTTCTCTCTTTCTCTCTCCATCTCTCTCAGGAATTTGTTGGCTGGTGTTTTGTTTATGGTCCAGACATTTTCAACACTGTTATATTTTCAGCACTACAATCAGGAGCAATTGTATCGGAATCCATTCACCTTTTCCTCTGTTTAATTAGCTGTTCCACAGTGGGTTTGGAGCTGAAGCTCATGTGGCTTTAAGTGAACACAGATGGATTCATTAACAGTATTAACAGTCAAGCCAACCAATTAGCTCCTCGTTACAATTAACTGAATTAGAGCCCTGGGAGACATGAATGAGAAACAGTGACTGTCTTACATTCTGAGCTTATGTTACTGTCACTGACCGATGTTTGAGTAGTGTTACCCGGCTACTGCCTGATGTTTGCTGGCACGACCCAAACTTTATTGACACAAACTAATATTTTCTGCTGACAAATGGCTGCTTTTAATGGCCAATGTGTACTACCATGAACCAATGCCTGCTTCTATAGTGATGTCTGATAATAAAAAACAATTTTTCTGCCATTGACCTCAGTTCATTGTTACTGACTAATGTTTGCTGCCACTAGTCAATACTTGCTGCCACTGACTGATGTCTGATGCAATTGACCAATGTTTGTGGCCACTACCCACTGTTCACTGCTCCCGAACCTTGCTTCCACTAACTAATGCTTAGTGTTCACTATGTTTGCTGCCACCAACAAATGTTTGGGGGGCACTAACCAGTCACTATTGTTTTTACTGTCACTATTGTTTACTGTCCAATGTTTGCTGCCACCAACCAATAATTCCTATTACTGACTGATGCTACTGACAAATGTTTACTGTCTTTGACCAGTGTTCGCTGCCACTGACTAATGTTAAATGCCACTGACCAGTGTTTGCTGCCACTGTCTGTTGTTAATGAGTAATGTTTCCAGGTAGAAACATTAGTAGCATCCGCCAAACAAAAACACCAACTGTAGGGACTCATTCCTGGGAAAATGGGTGTTTGATACATTAATACTAATAACAGCTTCTAAAAATATTTTTGAGGAAGAGTGAGAAGCAGGGGCAGAGGCAAAACTCACAGGCTTTTGGCCAACAGATACTCTGGATCTGATCTTGTCTGACAGGAAAAAAACAAAACCAAGAATCCAACAATCCTCTAATGAAAAGAAGTGGAAGGCGAGTCCTCAGCTCAGCCTGCTGTGATCCTCCAGCTGCTCCACCTCGAGAGAAAAACAACAGTCGGTGCCGAGGTGCTCTTGTTAAAATTCCTGTGCGGTGGCGGGTGGCTCTGCCCTGCAGACGTTATTAAAGCTGGAGGAAGAGTTAAAGTCCAGAGCGCAGCCTGTTTATGGCCTTGCACCACTTCAGCCTTTCATTTCCTTTTAACTCAGCCCCCCCCCCCCCCCGACTCTCCCTCTCTCGATCTCTGTCTCTCGCTCTCTCTCTCTCTCGTCTCAGAGGTTTATCCACTGACCTCACGCTCCAGAGGGCTGTTCCTCTGAGGACTTTGGGCTTTGGGTTCTAACAAGGAACCCCACAGAAGCCTGACAGATACTTGAAAACACTTCTCTCTTTATTTCTCTCTCTCTCTCTCTTTCTCTCTCTTGCTCTGTTCCACAACAAAGGCAAAAAGACTTCTTCTAGACACCCCCCCCCCGGGGGGGCGAGACAAGAGCTGAAGAAAGTTAAAGAGAATGAGGGAGAAACAAGAGAACAAAAAGTGCTTCTTCTGCACTATTTACAGTAAAGAGGAAAAAAACACAAACTGAAAAAAGAGAAAAGCATGTGAAGACATATCTGACCAAATAAAAACAAAAACAAGTAACATAAAGAAACAGAGAAAAAAGTGCCAGAAACAATGAAGTGAATAAGAGGGGGAGTGTGTGAAGATACTTGAGCAAATACAAATAAATACATTTATGGAAATTCATTTAAATTCTTTTTGCTTCTAAACAACAATACACCCTCCATTTTCAGGTGGTTCTGGTCCCGTGACGGAGCTCATTTGAGAAAATCAGAAAACCCTGTAAACTGGAGATAAACAGTTGTGTGGCAAGTCTGTTGTTACAGATACTGTACTTGTCAAATATTTTGACACTAACACTCATAAAGGATTTTTAGGTAGCTAACTAGATAAGCAGATAGACAGATAGACAGATAGATAGATAGATAGATAGATAGATAGATAGATGGATAGATAGATAGAAGTGGGAACAGAGAACTCTTAATTCAGATGCCTTTTTTGGGTGGGTGGAGCCTCTTGTTCCAGAAGGAAACTGTAATCAGATTTGGGCGGAGCCCCTAATTACGAGAACAAATGAACGGGTGATGTGTAATCAGCTGATTAGCATGAATCTCGCATGTAACCCCATGATGCTCTGCTGCAGTCTTGCAGGACATGGATTGGGAAAGTGCTCTGGATGACCCCCCCATATCACCATCATGCCCATCACCCCCCTTCCTTAGTGAACTCTGGTAAAAGTCAGGAAAGGGCCTGGAGGAGATCCGAGAGCAATAAGAGGATCCATAAAGCGGCTCAAATAATCTGATGATCCTGATCTGATTGTCCAGCAGAGATGATCTGTGTGTCTCCTGGTGAAATGCAGTGAAGATGAAGGGAAAAAAACATAAAAACTGTCTCCACTGTTTAACAATTTGAGGAAAAAAGGACAGCGAAATAATGCCTCAGATGTTTATCAGTTTAACACTGAAAATATAATCTTTCTGAGAGAGAATGTACAAGCTGTAGAGATACTTTCTCACATATACTGATTCACACTGGTTCATACTTTATTGTACTGTTATTGCTGTCATAAAAAGACAACAAAAACATCCTATTATCAATGTTTCTGCTGGCCCTTCATTTTTATTAAAATTGTACAAATAATTAAAGAATTAAAAAGCAATATAATCATTTTAATGGTTTGGTTAATGATGTTACAGTAACCCCCCACTTTAACACAGACCAGCAGTCGCGGTTTCTGTCACACGCGCTGGGTCACGTGACGTCACGAGGTCAAGGAGATGACGTCACGAACAGTATATAAACAGGAAG
>JBBPDC010000135.1:28006962-28020442 GCA_037974485.1 Hemigrammopetersius urotaenia
GTGTGTGTGTGTTTGTGTGTGTGTGTGTGTGTGTGTGTGTGTGTGTGTGTGTGTGTGTGTGTGTGTGTGTGTGTGTCAGGGCTGCGTCCATGCCCTGGGGCCGAAACGAGCTTAACGTCGACACTGTATTATGTAACAGTTTCATATTTCAAGGTGTACCTTTGAAGTACTGGATTAGAAATATTACAAATGATATTATTTCTAATGAAAAAACTGGAACTGGACTTTCTTACGAAGATCCTGTCTGTCTTTCTCTGCATGCAGGAATACCAATATTACCACAGCGACAGCTTTTAAATAAAATATCCACAAGGTTAAATGAAGGGCTAATACACAGTACCGTGTAAAAGTCTTGTGCTACCACTCATTTCCTCATACACTTAAATGCTTTTGCTCATAGTGAGTTTTTTTTTGCAGGTTACTCACTAGGAATTTTCTAAACATACACTCAGTATTCTTTGCTAGCAAATACATTTGCAGTATGTTCACCATTTGAATCTTGATTAGCCAGAAAAAGTCACAAGCCCTCTGGACTGAGAAGCCCTCCGGACTGAGCACAGGGCTCCTCCCTTGACGAGAGCCAGGGAAATGGAGTTAAAGAAGAAGTCGGAATCTTCAATAGTTCCCGACTCCTGTGAGAGCAGTCAGAGGACAGGGAGGACCCCCAGGGATGGGAGAGAAAGAGGGAGAGAGAGCCAATGGTTTAATCAAGCCTTGAGTGGTGGTGGTTTGGTTTGTGCTTGTTGAACTGGTATGACTTTTGTTTGAATAAAGCTCCACAGAGCATCCATGCTGTTGTGTGTTTGTGTTCCTAGATGTGGGTTTAGCCTTCCCAGCCTGTGGATGTCGGCCATTCCCCGGGCCACACACATAACTGTGTCCCCCCTGTGGTGGTGGTTTGTCTGGCTGGGGCCTGGCCATATCCAGAGGCATACAGCAGTGCACAGTGAAAATCGGTTTAGAAAAAGAAGTAAAAAAGGAGAAAGTGTAGCAGTAGCCTGCCTGTGATGAACGCCTGCATAGTGGCATTCATCAGGAAGGCATGGCCATCGCTCTACCCACTTCCTGCTCCAGTGAGACAGGAGACTGGACCTGCCCTGGAGCTGGTGTCGTGCTGTTGGTACCACAATGCACAGCACTTCTCCAAAGAGTGCCTCTGCCAAGGTCTAGATTCTTGCTGCTGCTGTGTGTATCCAGAAGAGCTCCTTTGGCAGGACTAGTCTCTGGTGCTAGAGTGGCTCATGCCACAGACTTCCATTTTGGATGATTCCCCCACACTTGCTCTATCCTCACTACCATTTCTTCTCCTCCTTGAGGCAAAACCGGAGTCCTGCTCTTCAGCACCTGTCCATGAGCCCCCTTGCTTCTCTCCGCGTCCGGGGCCAGATTCACATGAGAGAGAAAGCCGGGCAGGAGATCTTGTTGCAATGTGGAACTGCTTGAAACCCCAGAGAGCTCTGCTCGGGTGAATGGCACAGTAGAACGGCTCGCCACTTTGGAGAATGCCACCGAGGCTCTTTGGTAGCTTTTACTGCTGGGATCTCTGGAGAGTGTCTCTGAGACACCACTGAGGACCATGCCCCCAGCCATCCTGGAGAGGGAAAAATTCCACTAACAGAAATGCCAGTTGCTGCATAGGATGCAGCCAAGCCTGCAGTGGTGACGGTGATAACCGGTACCCTTGAGAGCACCGGAAAGAGGACGTACACAGAGGCAGAAATGTTTACTGGAGCTCCGTCTGTTTTACCTCGCCTCTCCAGATTTAGCCCAGCAGCCAAGCCTCGCCTCATCTTTGACCCTCGTGGCTCCAACAGTTGTGAGAGAGAAGACAGGGAGAACGGTTAGAGACAGGAGAGAAAGAGTGTGAGAGAGAGCCTTGGTTTATTTCAGAATGGTTTGGTTTGTGCTTTTTGTACTGGTGCAAGTTACTCTAAAAATGTAATTAAACTACTGATTTATCCCTTTAGAAATAATCAAAATACTAATGTGATTACTTTATTTAAAATGTAATTAGTTACATTACTAGTTGGATTACTAGTTACTTTCCCACCTTCTAAAAAAACTCTTAAGTCAGCTCAAACACACTCTTGCATGTAGGTCTCCCCTGGATGACGTCACGTGTGCGACTGTCAGAAAGACATCGGCCTGCCGCTGACAGGCTACTGTGAATTATTATTTCTGTTTTTGCAATATAGATGTTAAAGCACTTGATTTTATTGGTAATTCCAGTGTTGTGCCAGTTCACACTGAAAAAGAACTAGTTCAACGTTCAATTCATTAAAAAATTTTTAACATTTTTTTTATTTTGAATCAAGCTCACAGCTCAAAAAATTTATGAATTCATCTGTCATACCACTGAACAGACACGGACATAAGATACATTAAAAAACAATTATGAGGTTGAGAATAGATCTTACCACTTAAGCAAGCATCGTGTTATGCTGAAAATTAAAAAAATGAGGTGCAGGTATACTGTACAGTAAACCCCCATTATTCGCGGAGGTTACAATCCACAAACAATAATGAAAAATGTGTGTTTTAGTAAAAGAAATGCCTAAAAATGCCTATTTGTATAGTGTGAACCCTAAAATGCTCCCATATCATTTTATTTTAATTTTAAACTCAGTGTAATACATTACCCTTAGTGAAAATATTATGGTAAGCCCCTACAGACTGTACTGCAATTCATGCACAGGCATTTTCTTTGGTATAAACAGATAAATACAGGAATAAATTAGTGTAATATTTTGTAAAAAAAAATACAGTAACATGTAGGGAAAATGACCAATAATTTTTACAGTTCAATAATTTACTGCTCATCAGCAGCATCTTATTAAAGCAGACATTGGATGGCGACTGAGCTTAACCGCCTCTTAATTTTAATTTACAGTACAGTAATAAAACTACTGGCATTTAAAAAAATATGGAATTCTCTGAAACACACTAAAGAACAAAAGCAAAACAGTAGATAAATAAAAAAAAATTAAAAGAGCACAGTCTGAACGGAGCAGTCCGGAAGACGTCTGGATGTGGCCGTGCCACCCCTGCACTGATTTATGTTTATCATATATCATATAATTGATCATATAAAATCAAAATATCCTGATCGAGCACAGAAGAGGCGAGACCCTTCGAGCACACCCCCTACATCTGCGGGGCGTTTTTGAAAAGGCCAGACATTTTTCCAGTGATTACAGTTAATATGGGTTGTCCCAGTCTTTGTTTTAATACACTACTTTGTTAAAGGCATACAAAGAATCTTTCAACAGTTTTAAAGTACTTATTCTGAATGCACTTCAGTTCATGTACTGAATTCAGAACATTAAAATGAACTTGAATTCACTTGTTTTATGAGAGAACGTATTTAATGGTATAATATTTCTTATAATATCTTGCTTTTAGGCTATTCATGAGTGGGGCCAAGTAAATTTTTTTTTTTTCAAATTTTATTTTATATAGTGCATTGTTTGAATGCCAAATAAATATTTTCATAGTTTTGTAACAGATTTATTCTTTTAATAATTTAATAATAATTATTTATTTTAGTGTTTTGATTTTGGTTTTCATCCAAGTGTTTCCTCATTTTTGGTTTTCGGTTTCGGTCAAAAAAAATAATTTCAGTGCATCCCTTATTTATGTTACAAAATTAGTAAATTTTTCTTTACACTTTAGAAGTAAAATGTGTTTAAAAACATACCGCGTAAAGCGATGAGTTTAATTTTCATAAAAAATCCGCTTGTGACTGGATCCACAAGTCCTGATCCGCGTAAAACCAGGGGAATTACTGTATATTAAAATTTTATTCAGACAATATTTACACAAAATGTAAACAAAACGTGTCTGCCTGAAACATTCAGACAATATCTTTTAATGTGCTCAGAATAAAACTGAACTGAAATATTCCCCCATCTAAATCTACACTGATTTCTTCAAAAATGAACTTAACTGTTTAAACAAACCGAACTTGTAGCACCAACCATGCTAGCCTATAATCATGCTCTCTAAGAGCTGATGCTTTGTGGTGGAGGTAGCTCAGTGGGTAGGATACATGCCTCCAGATCAAGAGGTCATGGGTTTGAATCCTACCTTCAGCAAACCACCACTGGGTCCCTGAGCAAGACCCTTAACCCCGAGTTGCTCCAGGGAGACTGCCCCCTGTAGGTAGGGAATGGAAGTCGCTTTGGATAAAAGCGTCTGATAAATGCCGTAAATGTGGTGAATAAGAGCCGACTCCTATCAAGTGAGAGCCGCCCCCCCTTCTTTGAGAACTTTGTTTTGATTGGCAGCATGGCGGCCTTTTGGCCAATCACATGTGAGGATATAGGATAATAGAGGCGAGACTGTAATCAGCAAGCGCAAAACATAAAACGTAAATACAAAAAAAGGGGTGGTCGATTCACAGCAACGAAAAAAAATCCAAAAATGGGTGCTGCCAAAAAAAAAAAAGTGAGCAGGAGCAGGTGCCTTCCTCTGTCCAAGAGTGTGATAAGACAGTGATGGAGTGATGGAGAGAAAGAATGGAATGACGGAGAAAGCGAAGTAGGTGCTGTGATCTTTCCGTTTCTGATGGAGGGGAAAAAGAGGTGGTGCTCGAGTTTCAGTGAAAGATGAGACGGTTACTGCTGCAGCTAATGAGGAGCTTTATATAACAGCAATGACTGGGGTGTGTGTGTGTGGGGGGGGGGGAGTGTAGTATGTGTGGGAGAGGGGGTTCTAGAGAAGAGGAATATGTCCAGAATTTGATTACACTCTCTCTCTCTCTCTCTCTCACACACACACATTCACACTATTCACCAAACCTACCTGAGCCAGCAGAAATCAAGCCCTAGAAACTATATATTAAAGCGCCCATACCCTATATTCTGTCCATTTCCGTGTTTTTTTTTTAAAACCCAAAACAGTCCTTTTATCCCTTAGACAGATTGTTTTTCTGTTACTGTACCTTGACAAACTGACATACTGTATGCAGAGCTCTGTTCTGATTGGCTGGCCTGTATTAAGCCTAATCCAGAACGCAGACTAAAGAAACGCCTTGCGAATGGAAACTGCCTAAGACTAAAAATGTAAACGCTCTGTTTTTCCTTGTGATAAAAACAGGCAAGTCAAATCAGGTTAGTTTTGCAACTACAGTAGATTTTTAGAGTTTATCAAAGTTTATTTGCTGCATTGAACTCTTTTATTTAAAAAACAGCAGGGGAACTTTATTTACCCATGCTATGGGACATTTAACCGTCAGCACAGCACTGCTAAATGAAAGTTCTTCCTTACTTGGAGGCTCTGTGCCTCTGGGTTGATAATGGAGCTTCAAACGTTACAGGAAATGTAAACCTTTGTGTCATGAATGTAAAGCTTTTGGAACTTTAAAAATGGTGTGGATAACTAAACCTTTTTATTTAAAACAAGAAGACAGAACATGTGACAGAACAACAGAATGAGCGTGTGTGAGTGTGGTGGTGTGTAGAAAGGGTTTGTGTGAGTGTGGGGATGGGCAGAAGGGTTATATGGGTTAAAGAAGCCAGCAGTCACTAATCAATCTCTTAAACTGTGATTTCAGCTTGTTTTTGAGGTCCTCCAGCTCAGTTTCAGGAATACCACTGTCTCTTCATCACTAAGCTCTCACTCTGTTTAGCCAAGTGGTGGCCATTCACAAATTAAACTGAAAACTCAACTTGGAACTGCACGCAGCCAAAGCAAAATGGAATTGGAATTGGAAAGAATTCCACATCAATTCTAAGATAATCTGTCTGTATTTACTAAATGGTGTACATTAAACATTAAGAATCACACATACAACAATCCTATATAGTACTGTGCAAATGTATCAAGCCAGTTTCAAAATAAAAATATGTACAAATGAGGGGTGGCTCAAAAATTTCCCAAAGCACTGTACTTCATTCACTAACTGTTTTCATTTTCATAGATGTTTTTTGTTCATCACTCATCTATGAGGTACTACAAAATTCTCCAAAACAGTAGATAACAGAATCAGACAAACTCCAATTCAAATCCAATTGTTTGAACTGGAATTGAAGTCAATTCCTAAATTGACCACAACCTCGGTTTTTCCGTCTCTCACAAAATAATAAGCAATACTAGTTGGAAAGAACAATGTATTTATACATAGGTAGCATTTGTTGCTACCATATATATATATGACACTCAGTCTCAGTCTCATTCAGAATACATCACTCAGAGGACATCATACAGAGGACATAGTTCAGAGCTGATTAGAGCTTAGACAGTTTATTTTACAAATACCTCATTAAACCATTAAGCGTTTTGAACATTTTTGAACATGAACATTAACTGACAAGAAATGTTTAAAAATGGACATCGGATTCTATTATAGAACAATTTCCATTTAGCAGAAAGCAGGTAGAAATGATTGATCATGGTAATCAACTAGGAGCAACAGATGCTGCTGACAGAAATGAAGATTTTAAATACTGAAATTTCTCTTTTATTCAAGTTTATGAAAGTCTTTTAGCACTCAGGTCATTAATTCATGTAGAGGCTCTAAATGAATGTGACTGGACTTCACCAACATCAGTTCATGAAACACTTAGTTCTACACTGCAAAACATTTGTGGTGGTTAGTTAGTTATAAAGTGGCTCCATATTCCCAATACAGTGCACTATGTGATGAGCTATTAGCTTTATGTCCCAAACCAGTACACTTTATATTCAAAGGGACTCATGTACATGTAAACCCCAAACTGACATATTAAGCACCGGTTGGGTGCCAGAGATGTACATGTACATGTAATGCGATTTCTTTAAATTTTTCAATCTATGTATATTGGCAGATACATGTAATACTTAATTGATCAGAGCCTTTAACTGTATCAGAAATACCATACCAGGACATCCACTCGGGTCAAGAAACCACAACTTTAAACAATGGATAAATAGACTGGAGCATGACAAGGCTGCCTAATATCTCCACTCTTACTCAACTCACATGAACATAGAATAAGAGAAACAGGACTGGAGGAAGATAATTAGAGATTCAAAATTCATTATGAAAACATCTTTTAAAAAATGCTAACACATAGTGGAAAAGCAGGAAGGCAGGATGAGGGAGAATGAGGCTTCAGCTCAACATGAAGGAAATAAACTTTTTAACAGCTGGGTTCAGCTCTGATGTTGAAGCTGTAGAAGTAGTGGGTAACGTTTTGGCCCTTTTCCACTGGCACAAGGAACCATGCCGTACCACAAAAAAATATGTTTTCCATTACAAATAAAGCAAGCCGTACCCGAGATGCTTGTCTGCTTTTTGACTGGTCAAATTCTTATCATCACAACACGGAAAGAGGCCTTTTTCTTTACTGTCTGAGCGACAAAACAACACTGGAGTTAAAACAACTGAGAAGTATATGATCCTAAGTTATTGTTAATTTTGTGAAGGTGTACTAGGATATCACTAACAAGTTACCTGGGTTAGGTTTTCATTACACAGCTAAACAACACTGAGAAAATAAAACCACAAACAAAACTATAAAAAATAAAAGAGCACAAAAAAGAAGCTCTGACAGAAAAACTTGTGGGATGAAAAAACAGCCATAAACTGTAGGAAGAGAAAGTGAGCTGAGATACATGCTGCAAGTCCAGTGCTGTCGAAGTACAGTTTAGGCACAGTGTGGTTCCTTTTGTGTACATGGATCAAGAGTCAAGACACACTTCACAGATTGGCACTTGGCAGAAAACTGGTCTTTTCTGTTTAGTATGGATGTAAAAGCTAAACAATAAAAAAAAATAAAACCAGAAAAGTACCGATTTCTTTGAACCTTGGCTGAAACTTTCTAGAGAATTTTGAACTGTGAAGAAAACAAACAAATGGTTCACTCTGATTTGGCTTGACTTGATCCTTCACTTGATCCGAGTGGGTTTACTGTGAAATTCATTGTAGAGAAACAACTCTTTACAGTGCTGGTAAATGGAGCCTCCAACACAACGGCAGATTTATTCACTATCGACCCCCAGCAACGTTCCATGTGTGTCTGAGTGTTTATGTTGATGTTGATGATGGTAAAATAGTGAAGAATCTGAGCTAAATCATTTTTTGTGGACTATTTGTCCTTATGATGCCCTGGATGTATCCCTCCACCATGAACGCATCTCAATCTATTGTGCAATCTATTGTTCCATTCACCACCGTTGTGGACAAATTGACCACCTCCAAACCCACTCAGAATCTCTCTGTTTACATCTGAACCACTTAGTTATGCAGAGAAATTGGTGGCAATCCCCACAATGAACGGAATCTTCTGATAATAGTTTTTAAAATCTAATAATGAGCAACACTAGACATTTGGGCTATTTTAAGGTGTTACATGTATTTGATGTACAGTTGGGAACCCCTTATTTAATGAATAACATTAAAGTCCAGTCACTTTGATTTACTGCTACTAGATAAAAGACATAAAAATTGGGCTCTGGACAGATACATGGAAGTAAAAACAAGAAACACTTTACTTTACAAATATATATATTAGTATATACATTAGTATATATTAGTATACACAAAAATTAAAAAGAGAGATCGCACCATTTGAACAATCTGCTAGATAACACACCTGCAATTGAAGGCACTTATATAGTTGTACAAATAAACAACAGAATAAAATAAAGGTACAAAGACGATGGTCATCTCATGAAATAAGCTTATTTCTTCAGCGGTGAAATAAGAATAACAAAGGAAACTGTGTGGAATAAAGTATAAAATATAATAAATAGATGATAGATAATAAATAGACATAGTTTTCAGATTTTCCAAAACTATAGAAGTAAAACTGACCATCTCATTTTATTCAGACTAATTATGTTTGTTGTTTTTTTGGTTGGTCTTGAATTACAGATAGTGGCTTAATGAACTGCTGGAATTAAGGGATTATGTGATGATTCCTGTTTTAATTCGGAGATTATGCAACACAGTTGGGTTGATGAGCCTAAAATCTTCTACTCACAAAAATTGCTTTCATTCACCTCCATCATAGCTTTCCTAAAACACATCCTTCAGGTTAGAGTGTGTTTTTCGAAACAGAAATACACACCAATGCATGACAGTTAAGAGTCTAATGATTTCAGAACAGCATCAAAATAGTAGGGCTGTGCCAAAATCACTGAATCAGATATTGGAAAAAAGGCAGAACGATACTATAAATGCTGAATTAAACTCTGATCAACGCTCTGTAAAGAGAAATACACACATGAGGACAAGAATAACACAGATGGGCAGCAGGACTGCTTCCCAAACGGCTCCCTGCTCCCTACATAGTGCACTTAAAATACAGACTATTGCAACCAAAGAGTGTAAAACATGTCTAAGAAAGAGTTGCTGGAGATTCGGTCATGTGTTTGGAACACCATAATGGACACGATATATGTGCAGAATTTTATATTGTACACAGCACCCCCTGGAGGATGTAGGGAACCAGTTTCAGAATTAGACAGTGTTGTTAACCGATTAGTTAATGAAGAGAGGGAAAAAAAACTGGTACTGATATCAGACGACATATTGGAATACAATTTACAGTATCAGTATTGATGTCTGACATGAATAAGTTGTATCGTGCTGCCCCTACTAAATTTGGTAGGACACTATTGTTAATGATCTACACCAGTACAGTTCATTAGTTCCTATTTTATTTATTTAGTTATCTATTTTCCCAATTTTCTCACCACTTCTGGGGAGAATCTCCCAACCCCCAATTACACAACATTAGCTACAACAGGAGTGTGAAGGCTAGCACATTCTAACACCATCACATCATGTTGAACATTGGATCAACAGTTATGCTCTTCTGGACTACCAGTTTGGATGGCTGTAGCATCTCCAGAGATTGAGCTTCAATGATAGGGCAGATGCTTGGATGGCCACTGGGCAACATTTATTCATTTAAACATAGAATATATCAGAATAAAAAAATATATTAAGTCTGAACACATGTGCATTACACCCCTACTGACAGTCTGCTGTTGACTTTTGAAAGAGCACAATTCTCTTTCAGATATTATATGCACAAGATAAATTCTTTTTTTGAAACCCTCTCTCAAAATCTGGGGATGTCTACAACCACAAATCAGAAAATCATGATTACAGACAACCGTTGACATAATCTGAAATCACAACATTGTGATTCTTTACTATTCTTTACAATTATGTTTCATGTAACCACTAAATTGCCATCACAACAACAGAAATGCAGGAATGTATGTTAATTAACAAATTAAATTAAATCAAACTAAATTTACAAATTTTTATTTGCATTTCCACATTATCACAAGCTTTTCTGATTTGAGGTTGTAGCTTTGCCAAATAATTTTAATGTGAATAATAAGCTAAATTTGTCATCTCAAATTTAATTTCCATAATAAACTTAATTAGAAAACAACACCTTGGGGACAAAGCCCAATTTGTTGTACCGCATTGTTGTGGTCTCAGCACCAATCAGGCATCACTCAAGCATTTTAGGTGTTTATAGCACCTAAAAAAGAGTTTCCACCATTTAACAACAGTTTAGTGTCTAATCAGTATCTGCTCTTAATAGCAAGTAAGACACTTTTATGAACTTGAAGCTGACTGTTGAAGATTAATATATATATATAGGGAAAGTGCACACAGCTGCAGATTCATTCTTATTTTGTTAAAAAGTTACCAAAGTCAAACATTAGTTCTGTGATGGACTGGCAACCTGTCCATGGTGTTTCTTCACCTTTTGCCCCATGAGCACAGGGATAGGCTCCAGCAATCCTCCCTGCTATCCTGGTAGGTAAAAGCAGCTCAGATAATGGATAGCTGTATGGCTGGTAAGGAGTTTACAAAATTTGAAGAACAGTGGAACAGAGTGGACCAAATGATTGTATACATAACTAATGTGCAAAACAAATACTTCTGTCCCACATTCCTCATTCGTACACTTGCATGACTGTCAGAATTGATGGCGATCAGTATTTTGATTTGTCACTCCAGTTGCCATTCACCTTGTTCAGAGACGTAGAGCTGCCATGCTTAGTATTGCTTCCAGACTTCAGGGCTTGTTCAGTAGAGTCAGCTGTCGGCTGCTTCTCCTCCTGCTCTGTCTCCCGATGGTAGAAGTAGTTGAAGTTTGAGACGATGACGGGCACAGGCAGGGCAATGGTCAACACTCCAGCAATGGCACACAGAGTGCCGACCATTTTACCACCTAGTGTGATAGGACACATGTCCCCATACCCCACTGTAGTCATAGTTACCACAGCCCACCAGAATCCATCAGGGATGCTGACAAACTGTGTGTTGGGCTCATCTACCTCAGCAAAATAGATGGCGCTGGAGAAGAGGATGACTCCAATGAAAAGGAAGAAGATAAGTAGTCCAAGTTCCCTCATGCTGGCTTTGAGTGTTTGGCCCAGAATCTGCAGACCTTTGGAGTGGCGTGAAAGCTTGAAAATCCTGAAGACCCGCACCAGTCTAATAATTCTCAGTATAGCTAGGGACATATTCTGTCCTCCTGAGGAGCTGTTGGTCGCCGTAACTGTCTCAGTCACCAGAGTGACAAAATATGGGATGATGGAGATGATGTCGATCATGTTCATGATGTTGTTAAAGAACTCTCGTTTGCTCGGGCAGACCAGGAAGCGTACACTGAGCTCAAAGAAGAACCAGATGATGCAGGCCGTCTCGATGATGAAGAAAGGGTCGGAGAAGGTGGCGGTGATGGTTTTTGGAGTGGGGCTGGGTGGAGAAAGTGAGGGGAAACTCACATCGGTTGTCCGGTTGAAAGGTAGTCCCACCGTAGGAAAGATCTCCAAGTCCTCGCGGAACTCAGGGAGAGTCTCCATGCAGAAGATGACAATGGAAATGACGATCACGAAAACGGACACCAGAGCCACAGCACGTGCCGCATTGGAACTCTCGGGATACTCAAAAAGCAGCCAGAACTGTCTGTAGATCTCATTGGAAGGCAGGGGAACCTCTACTTCTTTGATGAAGCCTTCTTCTTCACGAAACTGCTCCATGGCCTCATTTCCCAGCTCGTAGAAAATGATCTCATCCGCAAAGACGTCCAGGGGGACGTTTGCAGGTCTACGGATCTTCCCCCCTGACTGGTAATAGTACAGGATTCCATCAAAGCTTGGACGGTTGCGATCAAAGAAATATTCATTCCTCATTGGATCGAAGTAGCCTATCCGTTTTAAGGGATCGCCCAACAGAGTGTCTGGAAACTGGTCAAGTGTCTTGAGCCGTGTCTCAAAACGGAGGCCAGCGATGTTGATGATTATTTTCTGATCACCGTCATCAAGACCTCTCTTGTCCACAAACAGATCCTCACAACATTCTTTAGCCAGTTTGCTAAATATGGTCTCGCTTTGAGTCCCTTCGCTGTTAAGTAAAAGTTTCCAGTTGGATATCAGGCTTGCACAGCTTGCACGTCCTCTCCTGGGATGGCTGGGTAACACGGGTGACGGTGGTACTCCGAGGGTTTTCTCCTTGTAGGGGGAAACTCTCGGGGTGCACATGTGGTTGGAACCTGGTCCACATTCTGTCATATCCACGGTCAGGGCCGTCTTCTCATTGGGAAAGTCTGGATCATCCAGCTCATCTATATTCCTGTTTTTGTCCTTTATATCCTCAAAATCGACTAAGGCTACATCCATCCTTCCAGCTTGGACAGTCATCTGACACTCATCCAGGGAGTTTAGACCCCCAGCTAGAGCAAAGTGGCAGTCAGCTTGCAAAATAGGTTTCCAACTCCTAGTTTCCCAGGACCATCACATAGAGGAAATGTCCAAGTCCCAAGACCTGCAAATGAAACAATAGAGGACTTATGAGTTAAATTCTGAATAGTCCCAAACTGAAGGGTGATATGATATATTCTGAATGAACCCTTCAAAAAACAAACAGAATTTTTTTTCCAGTAAACAGGATCTTGGAGAACTCATATGTGCAGTATATTGTTCCTCAGAAGGTACTTGCTGCAGGGAGGGCTGAACAACAGCTGTTGAAGGCGAGGAAACATATTCCGGGAGGTGTCAGAATCAGAGTGATCCCAAAAATGTTGTAAGCCATGACAGTCATTCCTACTTGGGTACCAACAATATGAGATTCATACAAGTTTTATTAATTGTATGTGTCATTTGATACAGTGGTTTGTTTGTTTTGTAAGCAATATTTAATTATGCTTATTAAAATAAACTTTAAAATACTCATACCTGAATGTGGTAGCATAACAGTATGCGCTAATAAGTCAGGAATGCAGTCAGGAATTAATATTAATTATATGAATAATAATGTCCTTTTAAATTTGAGTTTTTGTTAAAACAAATTATGAATAAATCAAATTATGAAGGAGAACAGGACATTTATAGAATCAGTGAGATAAAGAGAGAGAGAGAGAGAGAGAGAGAGAGAGAGAGAGAGAGAGAGCGAGAGAGAGAGTGGGGGAAAGGGGGAGGAAAGGGGGAAGGAGGTGAGAAACAAAAAAAGAAGAGAGACACA
>JBBPDC010000135.1:28020542-28035944 GCA_037974485.1 Hemigrammopetersius urotaenia
CAGTTTTTTTGAGAACTGAACTCATAATTTTACATATAAATTTTACACGTGGAAACTGCAAATATCCTCTGCCTTTTTTGCTTTTTTGTGGCAATACATATATTTTTTCTGGATGTTTTCACATAAGGGGACTCAGGGCAGGCTGTAGCCAACCTGGAAGCACTTTTTCTGAATTCCACACCAGGGTTGAGCCCCCACGCTCCAAGCGCTATTTCTCTTCAAGCAAACTTCAAATTCAATTGATCTTCAGGAGACTTTTCCAATGAGCCCTCGTTTGCATTTTTAGCCTGAGTAGATCAGGCTGAAAACCATTCACCTCGCTGCAGTGGTGGTTTACACTTTAATAAATTTTAAGGCATTTTAGGCTTTTTTTTTTTCACAATACACTCTTGGAGTGTAACCCCTGTAAAAAGTGGGGGATTACTGTATATATTACATATATTCACACATTGGCTAAACATATTCCCCACCGAGATATGCAACTTTTTTATATTTTCTCAGAAAAATCCGCATTTGACTGAATCCGACAATGCTGATCCGCGTAAAACTGAGCGGTTACTATACAATCAACTGAATATTATGTTCCACCTGATATGGTGCACGTTACATTACAACAGATACAGCCTAACAGCTGCAAAAGTCAAACAAGTAGCTAAGAATTAAGTATTTGTGAGGTATGTTCCTTCTCATTTTGACCCTTTTAGTCTTTCTAAAGAGGAGTGAGCTGCAACTGTTTAAACTACGTCAACATCTGGATGTGGAGAACATATTCCATTTACACTGATGTGGAAAGAGGTCAGGGATGGAGGGCACAGGTTGTAGTTACATCCAGACTAAGACTTTGAGACAATGCAAGCACCTGAACCTGATTCAAGGAAAGGAAATTTTGCTCTTTCCTCTGGACAATCAAATACAGTCAAACTGGAGCAACATTTTAGTGGAATGGAACTCAGTTCAGACCAAGGATACAGAGACGAAAAGCATGTTAATTGGAGGTATGTGATCCGTTCCTAAGGGTTTGCTCACACTAGGTACACAGTTCTGTTGTCCAAAATTTGGCTCAGTTTAGCTGGACTCAGGCTTATTTCAGTTGTGCTCAGAAAGGGTTCAGCTGGCCTAAGGTGCGATTAAGTTGGACTTTATACGGTTGCGTTGGAATTGGGCTTGGTTCTGTTGGATTTGGGTGTAGTTCAGTTGGGTTCTTAATTCAGACCCTCGGTTACAGTTCTGTTGATTTCAGTTGATTTTGGAATGGTTCTGCTGAACTCAGACTTGGTTCAGTTGGACGTAATACACATCTAGTATGATCTCTAATCATTTGATCTCAAATCAATTGCACTCGGGCAACCAGACCCAGTATGAGCACAACCTGAGAAAATTACATGGTTTTTTTTACATCAATTTCTCATGTGATCAAACCACCAAATAAAGCCAGTCAACACACAAAGACAGCAATGGATTGGTCTTATGATACTTTATATCATAGTCATTATTACCATAAGCATTATTGACACCATTATCATTGATATTACTCCTTATGGTTATAATCATTAGGAAGGATAAGATGCATCTCAGGTGAATTCTTTAGTTTTTTCCTCTTTCTCTTGCCATAGATAAAAGTCCAGTCAGTAAAGTTCAGTTCATCATCCAGTGGTCTTTATAAAGTGCATGAATTTATGACAGTTTCCAGAGAATGGAGTCGTCCATTTCTTCGTTCTCTTTTTTTCAGTTTTCTCTTTATCCTAGAAAAGAAAAGGCTTTGTATATGAAATTAAAGACCCCTGTTGCCTTGGTGACAGGAGGAAACACACACACACACACACACACACACACACACACACACACACACACACACACACACACACACACAAGCTCATGTTGATGTTATAACATCAGGCTGAACACCATAAACCTGCCGATACATTCACTGCCCATCAAATGTTCGAATAATTTGGGTTTTTTTCCCCAGGCAAGGAAAACCCTCACCTGTGGAGCGGCTGTGTGTGTATTTATCTTCAACACTCATCTTTTTGATCACCAGAGTGTTCTCCTTGGTCTGAGGAGCAACTTTTAAACCATTGATAAACCCTGTCTTGTTGAAAGCACAGATTAAAAAATCTTGTTTGGTCCCAAAAGTGCTTCAAACAACTGAAGGTTTGAATGCTGATGTAACAAGGCTCTATGCCCTCTGTTAAATATTTACAATGGTAAAATCTTAAATAAATAAATACTTGGTGCCACTGTATTATATATTGTGATTCTACATGCTAGTTCCAGATTAGAAATTTCACTCAGGTTTTTTCCTGATAAGTGTACGTTCCCAATTAGGCTTTGGCCACAACTTAAGTTATCATGACTTAATTATCTCATACCCTTACAGTCTCATGGCCACAGATTAACTATCATAACATAACCATCTAGTCCTTATGCCTCATTTAGTTATATCGTGACTAGAACTATCTCATTCCTGTGGCTTGATTAGTCATAATATATCTCTTTCCCTTAACTCACTTAATCACGATCTCATGCCCATGGCTTCCTTGACAGAACTTAGTCATGGTTACAGGATAACAATCTCATTCACATGACTAACTTAGTCAGGGTCACCATTTAATAATAACCATATAATTCTCCTGCCTCACTTAGTCACTATTTCATTCCCATGCCTCCTTAGTTTCACTGGGGCAATGACTAACTCATACCCACGCTTTATTTAGTCATGGCCATAGTCATGTTAATTTCTCATTCACCTAACTCAGTATAATCCTTGTGAACATCACTATCTCATTCCCATTGCTTTCTTTATCATGGCCATGGTATAACTTTCTTGTTCCCATGCCTTACTTGGTTATTGCTCTGTATGACTATCTCATCCCCCTGTCTCACTTAGTTACATTGTGGCCATGACTATCTTGTTCTCATGGCTCATTTAGTCATGGCCACAGGTGTTTCAGACAGACACACACCTGATACTATTTCCCTTTAAATTAATCTTCAATATATTTAACCAGTTCCTGCAAAATCGGTGAAGAAATAACGATGAAGATCGGATGAAAGACCAAACTTTTGATGGGCAGTGGAGAGCAGCAAGTTGATAAAGTGTGTTTTACTGCAAGTTGGAGTTTTCTCTGCTTTAGATCAATAGCCTCTCTTTCTATCTCCCTGCATTCATCATCACATGACCCAGTTACCGAACCCCACACACACACACACACACACACACACACACACAACCACACACCAAACATCTTAGACAGCGCTCTCCCTCTTCCCCCAACATCGTTTGTTCACTTGGTCCATCTCTCAGTCAAGATTTCACACACTCATGCATGCTTGCTCATCATACAAGTGTTTATTTATTTTGATGTTAAATCAGGACTAGTCTATTCGCATAGGAAACCTTTTAACTCTACGTTTCACACAGTAAGAGCCTTGTTTTAGTGACATTCAGCAGGACGTTAACTGGATTAGAAATAAAGGCTCCGTCTGACCACTTGCACATGGTTACTGTACATTGCAGTAAGAAGCTTCTATTATAAATATTGTTTTTTTTAAATAAGAATAATAATATTTATCTCCAGAGTTTGTGCTCGGAGTATGTGCTATTTTATATTATTATATGTCACAGTAAGACTACAATGCATGTCGATTTGGATAAGCTTAAAATGGATATAATTGCAACTGTGAATTGCCGCCTGTTAAGGAAGAGTGAAGGCAGTTTTGAAGCCAAAGCTTGCATTTTAAGACATGAAGGAAAGCAGTAAGAACACCTTCACATGGCTGCTGTACACAGGAGTGGATTATACGCACCCAAATTTGCACCCTAGTTTCCACACTAGTGATATATTTCAACACAATTATACCCCATGTATATAAGTGGGCAATAATTGGGTTGATGGGGAAACTCTGGAAACACAGTCATTCATTGCAGTTTTACTATACTGGGTTCTATAGGTGTTGTATACTCAAAAAATATAAGCTCTGGTATAGGGAGGCCTATGAAAAGCTATGGAAATATTATACTGGAAATATTATAGAGCTATGGTATTCCTCACACCTTAGGTACTGTCTGCAGGTCTCAGGGTGATGCTAAGGACTTAATAAACTCGACTGACTTTACAGTTGCATCCTCTTCTTAAGCCCCGCCTGGGACAGACAAAGCTTTCAGTCCTCACACACCCACACACACACAAATGCATGCAGTCACACACATAAAGGTTGATACCCTGAAGCTACATTCAGCAAATTCAGAGCGAGTGGAGTGTAATGGCACAGCAGAGAAATAGACAAAGTGGAAAGCGAGTGAGCATGGAAAGAATGAAAGAGCTCTAAAACACTAGTTCTGTACTGATCTGTCCCATATATATATATGTGTGTGTGTGTGTGTGTGTGTGTACAGTACTGTGCAAAACTTTTGAGGAAACCCTCGTTACTTTATATTTATCTTTGAATCACCTTGCTGGAGCAAAAAAAAATTCTATTTTCTGTCTGTCAAGCTCTCTTATCATTGGCATACTGAGTACACTAAACAAAAGAATTGGGAACAAATGTTTTACTGTGACAGGCTACAGAGTGCCTAAAGGTGTCTACAAAGGTGTTGCAACCACTCAGCATTCAGCACCACCAGTATACTGTATATATCAGCTGGAATCATCTGTTTCTTCACTGATTGTCCTTTTTTTCATGCTAGAATGATTCATTATGTCATTATGTGGCTTAACAAACCAAAAACTTTCGTCTGAAACTGGTCAGGTTCAGGGACTGGACTGAAAATGAGAGAACTTTGAAAGTCCTTCAGGAAGCCTGAAGAACTGTTTCTCAAAGAAGGGGTTCAAGACTTTTGCACAGTACTATGTACTGTATATATATATATATAGGCTCCACCATTTGACCCCTTCTCCTGGGTCCATAAAAGGCTTATTAGTGCTACAAAGCAACCTGGAATGAATGTGTTTAACAAGAAGGTTGTCTTTTCACGACACAAGTCCATGCAAGTCCTTTAGTTTTCACGCGAAAGGAAGTCTGATCTGGACTTCAAAGCAAACAGCATGAACAGCAGAGCTACAGATTGTGAGGTGCTGGAGGTCATTTTAAAGCAAACGGGAGCTCAACATCATTTAGTAGCGTTTTATTTGAATGGTCCACCACTTAACTTTTTAACTAACAATCAGGCGCATGCTTCACAGATCCAACAAAAGATTGTGTATGGAGAACTGATACTACACTGCCCTCGACTAGTTAGTTCTGAAATCTGTGGAATCTCCCGGGCAAACGGTGCTGCTATAACTGCATTCTAACACAGCTGCATTTTCAAATGGTTGATGCTGAATTGGATCGGTGGAGGGATGCATGTAGCGCTCTGCATATCACCAACATACCTTTCTGGAGGAGAACATCCTAAATATACCCATTCCTATACCTGAACCAAATTAACACCGACTCTAACGTTAGCCTGAAAATTAGTTACAAAAAATCTCATCCCACAGAATTACTTCACCGGTATATATATGCATTAATGGTTTTGCCCATAGCACACTTCTTGGCATTACATGCAATTTTAAAAAATAAAACGAACTCCACAGTGCATGAGATGTGAACTTTCCCCACTAATTTTAAGATGATTTTCTTAAAACGCACATCCCTTTTTTGCTCTCCATTTCAGCACTGAAAATACCTAACACTGGCTAACACTGGCTAACCCTGCTAACCGATAATCCCACGTTTTTCTGCTAATTTGTACAGTTTAAGCACAGTGACGTACAGTGCAATCACATTACGGTTGGAGGTGTGGCAATTGGATTGTTGCCCAAGCACAACTTAAATCATGCGGACTACTTGGCCAGAGTGAACCACAAATGGAGAGCAACAGCATAACCACACTATGCTACAAGAAAAACTGGCCAACGCCGGAAACCATTCCATTGAAGTGTGCTGCTGTGAGTGAATGATAAAAGGCACCCTGCACCACATCCGACATCTGGAGTCTTTTCTGCTTTTGCTACACTGTGGAAGAGACTATCACCATCACACATTATTGATACAATCTAAACACATTTGATTTTTATTTGTTTTCTTAGCCAGCCCATGACAATCCCAACCCTGCTGAAATAACCAGATTATTTGAGCATGTTTGCATCATTTGTAGTGAACCATCCAAAAAAAGTGGTACCAACACTCTGATTGAGCCTTTGCTAAAGATTTCTACCATATTTGCTGGTCTGCTAGACTGAGAACAAGCGAGAGCACCATGTTCTGGGATACAGCATCAGAAGGGGAATCCAGAGCCAGCACTCCAAACAGCTGGGTAATAAACCTCTTGCAGACAGGTTTACACACACAGGCAGTGGCAGGACAACGCGCAGTCAGAGGCAGTGGCATTTACAGCTGGGTTCAGTTTGTGCTTCTGTAGACCAACACTAAGAATTTTGTCCCATAGCAAATTAGCAGAAATCTAATCTCTTTCAGTCAAACACGACATGCTTGCTTTTCACCATTCTAGCTTATATTACATCCAAATTAGGTGGTGTTAGCATGGAGGTCGACTTCCATGGGTCCTGTTTTGGTACCAGACATCCACTGCCTGCAATGTACATACAACCTTAAAACAGGCTAATCTGTTCAATGTTAAAATTCATACTAAAAAACAAGAAAGATACACCCTTTATGTTTAGAATGGGGGCAGTTTTGTAGCAAATACTGCATCACAACTAGATCAAGACTGTCAGAACAAAACTCAAAATTGTAACTTCACAGAAGATTCGTCACTCAAAATTAATGTCAAACAGCTTCTTTCCAAGCACTTTAGACTATTTCTTTTGGTCCACTTATTGTTTTTGCCACAATGAAAAAGGCAGCTGGCATTTGCATACAATGTAGGTGAATAAAAAAATAATAATAAACACAAAACCCAAAAAATGATAAAATGCGGAGATACAAGGTTTTGTTCTGACAGCAACGATATGTTACTCAATATCACAAAAGCTTTCCAGAATAAATGCTCCTTAAAGAGAGCTCTTATTCCCAACACAACTGACTTTGAGTCCCTTGTTCAACTTGTGTCTGAATCAGCATGTGTCTGTCAGGAAACTAGGAGAACCGTCCGACACCCAACAAGAAGTCGCTTTGACTAGAAAACCTCAAGGGTGGTAGGAAGAGGCTGGCTTTCATGATTCCCCTCCATATCCAGATGTGGCGCTCGCTATAGAACCACATATACGTAAAGTTAATTCTAACGGAGGAACAGACAACCTTCCTGCAGTTATACCCTGAATGTGGACTGGTACACCAGTACTCCAAAGTATGTGGTACCAACATAAAAATCAGTATGCAAAAATCTCACAACTTTAAAAACAACACAGATTATTCATATATTGCACATACCGTTAATCTCACAGAGAAAAATATATATATATTGATAGAGATATGAATACTTATTACTAGATTTTGTGAGTAAGTATTATTCTTACCTCATGCACGCTACAAGGAATGTTTACCATGCATGCACTACTACAGCAGTAGAATATTTCCTATCTCATATAAAAGCTGTCTTAAGGAAGCATTTCTTTTTTGTTTGTTTTTTTTTTTCATACAGGTTTCACCAAAGTTCTCCAGCATTGGACTATGAGCAAAAATGCACCATGAAAAAAGTCGGTTTGATACATAAACAAAAATAATAATAAAAAAATGCAAGTAATGTATAGTGGCAGTGAGTTGTCTCTTTGGTGACCTGTATCAGTGAGCTAGCTATTTGCACAGTAAAATATTAAACCCGACCCCTCAAACCCATCCCAAACCCAAAAAGACGACCAAACACAGCAGCTGTGATATGTCATACAAACATGGAATGCTATGAAGTTCTTAAGTGAATGATGGGCCAAGAAAGAATGACATGCTAGAATGTTAGCTATAGGCAGGGATATAGATGATGAGGAGGAACAGCAAGGCAACTTTCCACAGTTACCCCTGCTTGCTTCTTAGGTTTCTTTCGGTGGAATAAAACTTGGCACAAGTCAGAGAAAGAAAGAGAGAGCAACAGAGAGGGAGAGAGAGATGGAGAGAGAGAAAGAGAGAGAAAAAACAAGTTCCATCATGCAAGCCAGGAGTGCACATTCTTACTGTACAACAACTGGAGGGGGGTCGTCTCGTGAATGAAACAAAGAAAAGATACACCAGCCATGAATAAGTGATGCACTGAGAGACATTCGCTCCACTTTCCCACTCTATTCTGATCTTAATGTAAGTGACGGATGGAGAGGCTTGGATTGTGGAGTGTGTGCACCCACCCCTCCACCTCATGGCCGTGGAAAGAGAGGTTTTGCACAGAGCTAACAATCGCTGTGGGCCAAACGGAGCAGGGCAGCACTAAGGCCTTCTATCCAAAGGGTCCAGGAATGTAACATCTTTAAGGTTTCACACGTAGAAAGCTGGCAGGACTGGCAGTAAGCTTTAGCATGTTCACAGACAACTATTTCTCTGTTATGTTCCTTCGCAAAATCCTTCCCTCTGCGTTGTTTTGCCACAGACAGAAACTGGTGGTCTAATTCTTTGGACTGGTTTCCAGTGGAGAGGAAAAGTCCTCTGTTAGTTGGCAGTTGGGGGGTAGGGGTACAGTAATGTTCTCTGTACGCTACTTTTGTTTCTAGGGGTTTTGGCTACGTTTTGGCTACCGTAACAAGCAGGACTGGAACTGACTGGAACTACTGGAACAGTCAACACAGATAAGACTAAGTCCATGCAGACACTTAAAAACAGGGATGCAGGACACTACCCTCCATACATATCAGGTGAGGCCAGAGACAAGGTGGAAAAGCAATGAAGACATTCTTTTTATCAGTCCTTTGCCTCCGCTAGCTTGTTCTCGGATCTCCTCTCCAGATATTCTGGCAGTTTAGGCTTCTAAAGCCTTTTGAAGCAAGGGTGAATAATCCTTTCCCATAAGGTTATCTATTCTCCTCTCCCTAGCATGAGAAACCCAGAAAGCTATACGTCAGTGAGCATCTTGGTAATGTTAACATAGTTGGTGTTAGCGAGGGTGCAGTTGCCAGTCTTAAGGTTCTCCTCTCTGAAATCCTCGTTACTGTTGTTGACGGCTTCTTGGATCTCCATGTAGTCCGACTTGCTCATGGTTGAGCCACTGCGGCTCTTTTTCAAGTCTTCCGTAGAGTCCATCTTGGGGACACTAGTCACATTAAGGTATTGAGCCTGCTCTTCCCCTTCTGTTTCCCGGTGGTAGAAGTAGTTGAAGTTGGACACAATGACGGGTACGGGCAGTGCAATGGTCAACACTCCAGCAATTGCACACAAGGACCCTACAATCTTGCCTCCGATGGTTGTGGGTACCATGTCTCCATATCCCACAGTTGTCATGGAAACCACTGCCCACCAGAAGGCATCAGGGATGCTGACAAACTGTGAGTCTGCTTCGTCCGCCTCTGCAAAATACACGGCGCTGGAGAACAGGATGACTCCTATGAAGAGGAAGAAGATCAGCAGCCCAAGTTCCCTCATGCTGGCCTTAAGTGTCTGGCCCAGAATCTGTAAGCCTTTGGAGTGGCGCGAGAGTTTGAAGATCCTGAAGACTCGCACCAGTCTGATGACCCTCAGGATGGCGAGGGACATGGCCTGCTGCCCCTGCTGGCCATCCTCCGGGCTCTCAGCTAATTCAGTGCCTAGAGTGATGAAATATGGGATAATGGCCACAATGTCAATGATGTTCATGATGTTGACAAAGAACCCTGCTTTACTAGGACACGCAAAGAAGCGGACCAGGAACTCGAAGGAGAACCAGATGATGCAGAGCGTCTCCAGGATGAAGAAGGGATCAGTGAAGTAGGTAGACGTATAGCTGGTCGTGGAGTTGGAATTGCCTGTGTAAGCTTTGTGCATGTCCATGTCCTCATTCCGAAAAATGGGCAGTGTCTCTAGACAAAAACTGACGATGGATATAAGGATCACCATGACGGAAATGATGGCGATTATCCGGGCTGGGCCTGAACTCTCTGGATACTCAAAAAGCAGCCACACCTGCCTCTGAAACTCATTCTCAGGCAGGGGTTTCTCTTCCTCCTTGATGAAGCCTTCGTCCTCCCTGAAAATCTCTATAGCTTCCTCCCCAAGCTCGTAAAAGCGAATCTCCTCAGAAAAAATGTCCAGAGTCACGTTGACTGGCCGCCTCAACCGCCCTCCAGACTGATAGTAGTAGAGGATGGCATCAAAGCTAGGCCGATTCCTGTCAAAAAAGTATTCATTCCTAAGCGGGTCGAAGTAACGCATCCTCTTCTTTGGATCCCCAAGTAAAGTGTCTGGAAACTGTGAGAGGGTTTTGAGTTGTGTCTCGAACCGCAGGCCCGAGATGTTGATGACCACCCTCTCGCAGCACTCATGGTCCGGTTCTGGGTCATAGACATCCTGGGGCTGACCTGGGTGAGCAGCCGCTTCGTCTACAGGGTCACCCGTGGCAACCGTCATGCTGCGTCTGAGACGAGTGTGAAAAAGGGAGGGGAGGGCAGAGGGTGCCTTCTCACACTTTCCAGCTCTTCAGGTAAGCATCCAGGCTTCCTACAACCAAAAACAGAGAAAGTGTGCTTATAAAATACTCTTTAAACAAACAAGCTTTCTTTCAGTTGTCACGAGACTCCTTTGTGTTATGGCTGGAACTATTTTTATGCTTTAATTATTTAATAATGTAGATATTTAAAGATCTAACATCCAACTCCTTTTTTTGTACTCTCATCTCTCCCAAATTCATGCTGAAACACTCTTCGGCTACACGCCAGTCTGAACGAGTACCTGCAGCTTAAGCATAAAAGACGAAGTGGAACTCTGCTGGGACACCCCATGTTTGCTTTTATCTGTCTGGAAGATCAATACTATTCTTGGTAAAAATGCATCATTCCTTTTAGGGTTCAATTATGCACTGTAAAACCTAATCGTAGCCTGAGTGCCCTACAATTGAATTGGACTGAAACACTCCCAGCCTGCATTAGCACCAGAGGTTTGAATATCACTGAGAACAAGCTGTTGCTACTCAGAGTGGAGGCAGGAAATACAATGCAGGACAGTATGTACAGCTAGCTGGCACTGCTATTTGATTATACTATAGCATTACACTATAATACTACAGTACTGTGCATAAATCTTATACATGATATTTAAAACGTGTTTAAATATTTTGTCTCATTAATATTACTAAATATATTAAATACAACAAAAAAGAATGGATGCAAACATTATAGAGTACAGTGATTTTACATACAGTAGATCAATGTATTCCTTGTGATAAACCATTGTAGGTTTGACTTCATTCAATTAAACCGGGAGCTGCTGATTCAAACTAAAATGTGAAAATGGCTTTAAACAGTTTTCACAGGTGCCAAAGACTTTTGCACAGAACTGTATACCACATTACTCCATTGCTAGTGGTACCATAAGACACTACAGAGAAAAAATCTAGTCTGTGGGAAAATACAAAACGCTGGTCAGTAATTATAGGAAGCGTTTGATTGCTGTAATAGGCTTTTCTGTTGGTTATTGAGAAGGGTGTGAATAATTCTGGGCTTCCACTTTTCGTTAAAAACGTAAATAAAAGCTGAGAAATATTTTTCTCCACAATGAATGATGCCTCTTGTTTATCATCTTTATTATCTTCTGGGAGACGCCTGTGTCATTTCCAATCAAGAAGAAACTTGCTGGTTGAATAAAAGTCAACATTTGCCAAGGGTATGAATAATTCTGGGCTTGACTGTATAACATGCTTGAAACACATACAAAACTCTGTATTATCACTAATGGCATTCACTACACAGACATATTAATAACAGCAGACACCGCAGGCATTGATTACTCCCTCAGCTACTATTAATACCATTCAGAACACCCATAAACACAGTACAGACAGTTTGTATCCCTATAGCACTGTTTTTTAAGCCATTTCACACACTTAGCCAAAGAAATATGGTCTTAACACACCACATCTACAACACTACATTTTTACTATTTCCTTTCATACTACACTATGTACACTACTGATATCCATTTCACCTTTACAGGATTTTCTTATTCTTTACTATGTTATTAGTACTGCCATTTTTTAACAAACTACAAATACACTCAATACATTCACACCACAGTGACAATACTTGAAAAACACACAAATAACACACAATATGACTATTACTGGCATTTATGCACTGACAACAACGCTATGTTTTCACACACTATAGCACTTTAACACACTATGGACTTCCATAATACACTATAGACATCATCGTACACTGCATACACTCAAAATATACAACAGATATCCATAATACACCATAGACAGTCATACCACACCATTATTATCACACCTTCACAATACACTGTAGACATCCATAATACACTACATACATTCATTACACACTAAAGACATCCACATCACTCTACAGACATCGTAATAGACTGTAGTCATTATACATTATATATATTCAAACACACCACTGACAACATAACACATTATAGCCATACATCTATAACACACTATTGTTTTCATAATAGACAACCATAACACACAACAGATATTTATAATACACTAAAGAGATAAATCACACGCTACAGATAAACATTACACAAAACAGACTTTCATAATACACTATAGACATCTAATAATACACTAAACAATGGACATTCATATTACGCTATAGACATTTATAATACACTATACAATAGACATTCGTAATACAGACATCATTGACACACTACAGACATCCACAACACACTATGGGCATCATAATACACTACAGACAAACTTAACACACCATAAATACTATTTTTATACCTATAATGCAACAAAAAACTGTAGTATCGCAGCACATTATGGATATTCATACACACAGATGCACAATACACACTGACAACACCCTGTGTCAAGACCACTGGCCTTTATGGCTGCACAATATATCTTCTGCTAATCAGAAAAGGCTGCAATTTGCAAATGACTCTCTAACCAATTACAGGTCTAGATAAGTTACTAGGGGTTCTCAAAAATTAAGGGTGTTGTTGAATTGGTGAATAGTTGGACGGGCTAAACTGCTGCAGCCAGAATAAAGAGACATTTTTAGACAGAGGTTTTGTGAAAAATGATTATTTGAAAATGGGCAATTTTTGTAGCTTAGTTTAAATATATGGACTGTACTGATGGAGTACAAGTACATGTATAATTTGAAACAATATTTACAGACTTTAAAGCTTTTTAGTTGCAGACAAGTTATGAAATGGGCCCTTTAATACACTGAAAGTCATCACTATCGCCATGTGTAGGAGTAAAATCGCAATACTGATATTTTGTCCATATCGTGCAGCTCTAGTTGCGTTTCTAACACAAAACAGAGACTATTTTTGGTTGCTGAGGATCCTTAAATAAAATATGGTCTCAGCAACTGTGGCATGAAGGTAAACACTCATGCAGATGGAGCACTGCAGCAGAAGAGCTCCAGCCTTTGCCAGAATCGGTTCACGGCAAAGACGTTATTATTGACTCACCTCTGAACTGCAGCCGCGCCCGATCAGGCCGGGCAAATCATCTGCCACCATCTGCACCTGCTGGGGCAGTCTGGGCTTGATCTGGTGGTAAATAAACTCCTCTCCTCAGTCTGCCTCTCTCGCTCTCTCTCGCTCTCTCTCCTCTGCTGCAGTGCTGCTGATCCGCCCAAACACTCCTGCTGCAGCATGCGCCAGCTGAGAGAGAAAACAGCACAGCCGCCTCTTCCACCTGTCCGTCTTCACCTGTCCGTCTTCACCTGTCCATCATTCCTATGGACGAAGTGTGTGGTGCCCCCCCTTACCGAACACCTGAGCGAGATGAGCGGAGGGTGGGGAGACAGAGAGAGAGAGAGAGAGAGAGAGAGAGACAGACAGACAGACAGAGAGAGAGAAAGACAGACAGAGAAAGGATGTAGAGCATTTAAAGAGAAAATAGAAAGAGAGAGGAGAAGAAGAGAAAGATGGAAAGAGAGAGAGAAATGTAGTGAGAGAGAGAGAGAGAGGTAGAGCAGATGGAGAGAGATGGAGAGAAGAACATAAAGGTGTGGAAAGAGAGAGAGCAGGTGAAGAGAGAGAAGAAGATAAAGGTGTGGAGAGAGAGGGAGCAGATGAAGAGAGAGAGAAGAAGAGAAAGGTGGAGGGAGAGGGAGAGAGAAGGGTGGAACAGGTGAAGGGAAAGATGGAGAAACAGAGAAGAAGAAGGAGATAAAGGTGGGGAGAGAGAGAAGAAAAGGAGAAAAGGATGGGGAGAAAGACAGAGCAAGAAAGAGAGGCAGAGAGAGAAAGAGACACAGGGAAAAAGGAATTGACGAGAGAGGGAAATGTAGAAAATAGGGAAAAGAGAGAGAGAGACAGCAAGTTGGAGAGCAGATGAAGAGAGAAAGAGAGAGGAGAAGAGGAGAAAGGTGGAGAGAAAGAGAGAGGAGAAGAAGAGAAAGGTTGAGAGAGGGAATAGATAGATAGATAGATAGAGAGAGAGAGAGAGAGAGAGAGAGAGAGAGAGAGAGAGAGAGAGAGAGAGAGAGAGAGAGAGAGAGAGGGAGAGAGATGCTGTAACACTGCTGTGTGGGAGGATGCTGAGCTCAGCGCCTCCAGGGTCCCTCCTCATCACACAAATCGGCAAAGGAAGAATGGATGGAGGGTTGGAAGGAGGCAAGATCAGAGGAGGGTGTAGAAATAAAGGTGTGTGTGTGTGTGTGTGTGGTATTTGGTCCAGTTCTGTCCCAGTTTAGGGTACAAATTAGGGTTAAAAGGGCAATACTTTGAAATGTGGTCGCCACCTAACATGCAGAGGTAAAAGAACGCAGCGCACGAGGGGGTAATAGAACCCAGTGCATCTGCAGAAGATCTGAAGCTATGGTTGAAGAAAAGCCAAGCCCAGCACCATGGCAACACCATACAAAACACACACACGACTTTGAACACACACTGACACTAACACACACACACAGACATACACATACACACACACACACTGACACATACACAGACACACTGCATGGTCTTTTTCTCTTACGGGTTCTCCTCCTGCGCTCCTCTCGGTGCTCCTCATCCTTCTCTGCTGGTCGGGCTGCAGTCGGGCGCTGCTCCCTTCCTGCCCCTCCCCGCCGGCAGGGGGGTGTTTAAAGGAGCCACGCTGCTACTTTTTAATTTTTTACCTAAAATTATTTTTTCCGAGTCAAATCAAGTAGGTGCTTATGGTTTATTGTTATGTTTGTGCATCGATTCGATGATTCTGATATTATTTTTAGTTTTTACAATAGTTGCACCACACACACACACACACACACACACACACACACACACACACACACACACACACACATATATATAGCACATATGTGTGTGTGTGTGTGTGTGTGTGTGTGTGTGTGTGTGTGTGTC